>JANIIK010001512.1:0-17500 GCA_027704905.1 Muraenolepis orangiensis | reverse complement strand
CTAGCTAACCTAACCTGTATAATGTTACATGCTAATCCCATCTGCTCTGATGCACAGATGCGGCTTCAGGATCAGTACCCTTCCCTCAGGCCCTTCCCTCAGGCCCTCCCCTCAGGCCCTCCCCTCAGGCCCTCCCCTCAGGCCCTCCCCTCAGGCCCTCCCCTCAGGCCCTCCCCTCAGGCCCTCCCCTCAGGCCCTTCCCTCAGGCCCTTCCCTCAGGCCCTCCCCTCAGGCCCTCCCCTCAGGCCCTCCCCTCAGGCCCTTCCCTCAGGCCCTCCCCTCAGGCCCTCCCCTCAGGCCCTCCCCTCAGGCCCTCCCCTCAGGCCCTCCCCTCAGGCCCTCCCCTCAGGCCCTCCCCTCAGGCCCTCCCCTCAGGCCCTTCCCAGCTGAAGGAGAGGGAGGTAAAGCAGCAGGGCGTCCCGTTAACAAACTGATTTTAAATATTTTAAATATGCTTACATATTCATTGAATACAACTTTAGGTAATATTCACATTTAGTTACTCTAGTTCTTCCAGTAATTGCAATACCATTGACCACTGGCACATTAAATTGAGGTTGTTACAGTAGCTATAGCTAGATTTGAGCAATTGGAAAAGATCTATAAAAATTATTATTATTATTATTATTATTATTATTATTATTATTATTATTATTATTATTATTATTATTATCATAACAATTAAGAGATAGCTCGAGCTGTACTGTGTTATTACTATTATAGGGCATTTTATAAATGATGTACCGTATGGATACTCTAGAGCCAGGGCCCTCGAGCAAGGCAGCCAATGAGAGCAGAGGTGAAGAGGCCGAAGTAGCAGAAGAAGTGGAGGACCATGAAAGCAGCACAGATGAGGAGGAAGCAGCTATGGACGGTCAATGTCAGGGACGAAGTGAGGCTCCCACACAGGAGGCCACAGATACTGAGCCACCTGTGGTGGTGTCTGAGGTAGAAGATCTGCTCTCACGTGACCCAGGGTTGTTCCCAGCTAGGATGAGTGACAGGGACAGGGCAACTATTGGAAAGAAATGAGCAAGGCGAGAAACAGATCAAGAATTTCCACATGATTCAAAGGGAAAGCCATTTCCAGATGACTTGAAATACACCAAAGCAGATAAGGGTAGAGGGGAAGTGAAAAGGGACGGGTTGATTCACAGTGAAAGTGCAAATGCACTGTTCTGCAGACCATATCACAAGAGTAGGGGAAAATATATGAATATATGAATAGACTATTGCATTGGTCCATTCATTGAAGATGAACGCAATGCGACATCCTTTACTAGGCTCACCCACCAGCAGTTCAGGTGCTGAACTGCTGATCCCAATGTATAGGTAAAAACCATATTATGCGTTTTCATCAATAAATAAATGCCCCAAATTTTTTAAGCGCGCGCATGGATTGGGGGCCCACAAATAGATTCTTTCATGGGGCCCAGAATCTCCAGCTACGCCCCTGGGTGTGTGCATGCATGCGTGTGTATTTCTATTGTCCTCATTGTGTCCAAGTGGTTGTACTTTCCTTCAGCTACAAGGCCGTCCTTGTTTAAAGACATCATCTTTTATCTGGACTCTACCAATGGTTTCACACGCCATACACGACATGAGAGACAGTAGGGTTCATGTTCTGTATTTATTAAGAGATATAGTCCTCAATAAGCACACCTATCAAATTAAACCAATCACATCCGTAGGGGATTTCCATAGAACTGGACACAATGGGCTCTGGATCACAGGAAGATCATTATTAAAGAACACTATTCATATTGGAAGGTTTTCATGTAATGTTGTTTTATTCACCCTTTAAACCCGCAGCACGACTGTAATGACACGTAGATAATGTGTCCAGCTTTAATATAACTGCTTGTATATAATATATATATATGATATTATTAGAGCTGCGTGGTGTTGTAATGCTCTAGTGTCGCCAGCAGGGAGCAGCAGAACACAGCGATATACAGATATTAAAATACCAGTAAGAACCGTGAAGGGATTGGGTCATCGATTAAGAGCAGAGGTCGCTGTGAACCTTTGAGATAAAGAACAATGAACACATGAATGAACAATTGACTAAGAGCTCAATATGTAAGTAAATAACTAAATAATGAAACTGTTGCATGAACTAAACATGTTGTCTCAGTGGCTGCGCTTCAAACCACCGCAATAAAACAGAAAGGGAAGTGTATTTAACTGTGTGTGTGTGTGTTTAACTGTGTGTGTGTGTGTGTGTGTTTAATTGTGTGTGTGTGTTTAACCCGTTTCCAAAGGGATTCCCGTTCCCTTCACTGTAGCTCAGGACTGGTCTCCCTGGGCCAGAGCAGCTCTCTGCTCTCCAATAGCCCCTCCCCCTTCAAACAGGATGTACATCATCAACACATTCAACCAATTCCTACACACAAACTATACATCCTCCACTATATCACACATACGCTCCAACTGTTTTAATGAGAGATAAGCCAGTAAACAGAACAATACCAACCATACAGTAACATGGCTCACGTGACCCTGGCCCTGAGCCAACCCCTCCCATTGAACCATACAGTAACATGGCTCACGTGACCCTGGCCCTGAGCCAACCCCTCCCATTGAACCATACAGTAACATGGCTCACGTGACCCTGGCCCTGAGCCAACCCCTCCCATTGAACCATACAGTAACATGGCTCACGTGACCCTGGCCCTGAGCCAACCCCTCCCATTGAACCATACAGTAACATGGCTCACGTGACCCTGGCCCTGAGCCAACCCCTCCCATTGAACCATACAGTAACATGGCTCACGTGACCCTGGCCCTGAGCCAACCCCTCCCATTGAACCATACAGTAACATGGCTCACGTGACCCTGGCCCTGAGCCAACCCCTCCCATTGAACCATACAGTAACATGGCTCACGTGACCCTGGCCCTGAGCCAACCCCTCCCATTGAACCATACAGTAACATGGCTCACGTGACCCTGGCCCTGAGCCAACCCCTCCCATTGAACCATACAGTAACATGGCTCACGTGACCCTGGCCCTGAGCCAACCCCTCCCATCTGACCTGGGGATGTGGGCCTCCGCTCGGCCAACGCCTCACCTAGGAAGGAGGAGGAGAGCAGAGGCCAACGCGTCACCTAGGAAGGAGGAGGAGAGCAGAGGCCAACGCGTCACCTAGGAAGGAGGAGGAGAGCAGAGGCCAACGCGTCACCTAGGAAGGAGGAGGAGAGCAGAGGCCAACGCGTCACCTAGGAAGGAGGAGGAGAGCAGAGGCCAACGCGTCACCTAGGAAGGAGGAGGAGAGCAGAGGCCAACGCGTCACCTAGGAAGGAGGAGGAGAGCAGAGGCCAACGCGTCACCTAGGAAGGAGGAGGAGAGCAGAGGCCAACGCGTCACCTAGGAAGGAGGAGGAGAGCAGAGGCCAACGCGTCACCTAGGAAGGAGGAGGAGAGCAGAGGCCAACGCGTCACCTAGGAAGGAGGAGGAGAGCAGAGGCCAACGCGTCACCTAGGAAGGAGGAGGAGAGCAGAGGCCAACGCGTCACCTAGGAAGGAGGAGGAGAGCAGAGGCCAACGCGTCACCTAGGAAGGAGGAGGAGAGCAGAGGCCAACGCGTCACCTAGGAAGGAGGAGGAGAGCAGAGGCCAACGCGTCACCTAGGAAGGAGGAGGAGAGCAGAGGCCAACGCGTCACCTAGGAAGGAGGAGGAGAGCAGAGGCCAATGCGTCGTGACAATGTAAAATGCCCACTCCACCACTGTTAAAAGACTTGTGACTTAGAACCACATCTCCGCTCCGTTCCTTCTTCACTCACTTTCCATATCTGCTGTACTATAAATAAAACATCAAGTCTCTTCTCACTAAAAAGCTGAAAGAGAGACAGGCTCTTTTAAAGACGTTTCTCGCCCCATTTAAATTTAAAGTGCCCATTCTAAAATCACACATTTGTTATTTTTAAAAGGGCAGCACCAAGAAAACCACAACGAAAGAAACCCAGACTGTTCAGAAGGCGTTATCGCTGGAGACCAACTCCAACTTTGCCTTTTGTAACAGCTTCCTCAGCCTGTAGGTTTCCTTTCTTGTGAAGCAATTTTCGGATGCTTCACTGGGGTTGTTTTTTAGGCCTATACGTTTTACTGATCCGATGAAAGCGGTTCAATTAGAAAAATGCTTTCCTATTTTAACTTTGCGTCCTTTTGATTTGTCTAAAAAACTTTTAATGCACTCAAAAGAATACTCAGTGTCATCTTTGGTTCCATAATCACTCATACTTTCATCCTCAGACTCATCGGATGACGAGCTTACTACTTTCTTGGCTTTAGACTTGTTTTTCTCCTCAGTTAGATTTTTCCTTTTACCCGACGGTTTGGAGGATTCATCTCCGATCACCATCCCCACCTCCCGTTCCTCCACCATCTCCTGTGCCACCTCGTTTCTCCCTAACGCTGGTACCGCCAATGGCCATTCAACCGCATCTAGAGCCCCCGCCGGCGGGGCCCCAGCGCCCGCAACAGCCGGGGGCACCCCTACTGCCCCCCCGAAAACCGTGACAGTCGCCCAGAGGGGTCGCCCCGATGCCCCCACTGGGAGCACCAGTGGGGGCTCCCAGTGGGGGATATCACGTGACCGCCGGGGCCACCGCGATATCCACCAGGGGCCCCGCGACGGGCACCGAGGCCGCCACCGGGGGCACCGCGGCAGCCACCGGGGGCCCCGCGGCAGCCACCGGGGGCTCCGCGGCAGCCACCGGGGGTCCGCGGCAGCCACCGGGGGCTCCGCGGCAGCCACCGGGGCACCGGGCCCCGAGGCACCGCGGCAGCCACCGGGGGCTCCGCGGCGGCCACCGGGCAGCCACCGGGGGCTCCGCGACGGGCACCGCGGCAGCCACCGGGGGCTCCGCGGCGGCCACCGCGGCGGCCACCGGGGGCTCCGCGACGGGCACCGCGGCGGCCACCGCGGGCTCCGCGGCGGCCACCGGGGGCCCCGCGACGGGCACCGCGGCAGACAACGGGGCCACCGCCCCGGCCACCCCGGCGCCTTCTTTCAACTGCGGACACAACCGCGAGAAATGACCCTCTAGTCCGCATTTAAAACATTTCTGATTCTCTGTTGTTGCAAAGACCGTATAATCAAAGTTTTCAACCTTGAATTTCATTACTAGGTCCAAATCGGCTTCGTTATTCTTTAGAATCATGAACGTATTTCTCCTGAACGACAGGACGTGCTTTAAATGTGGGGACTTGCACCCTAGAGACACCATCCGGATGGGAGACACTAGAAGCCCATAGCGGCCCAGTTCTCTACCCAGCGCCTCGTTACTGAGGAACGGGGGAGCGTTAGAGATCATAACTCTCCTCGCCGAGTTAAACAGTGGCATGACCTGTGTGAACACATCGCGGATTGCGACTCCGCTTTCCACGACACTGTTCACTATGTCTATACTATCAAGAAAGACCACCACAGCTCTGTTCATCCTTGCCGCGAATTTTACAGACTTGTAGCCAACTTTCTCCCCCACCGCCAAACTGCACTCCTCTACGGACACCTGAGCGGCGGGGGAGAGCTTCAGGGCGTGCCGCCAGGACAGCTTCTCCCCCCGCCCTCCTCCGGACTCACACCTGCGGGCATTCCGCCCGCCGGCCCGGTGATTGCAGAAACAATCACCAAACTCAAACCAAGATCCACGTACAGTAAAATAAAAACAAACTAACTACATGAACGGACAACACACAAAACGGCTCAACAGCAATAGCGCACGACAGAGAGAGAGAGAGAGAGAGAGAGAGAGAGAGAGAGAGAGAGAGAGAGAGAGAGAGAGAGAGAGAGAGAGAGAGAGAGAGAGAGGAGAGAGAGAGAGAGAGAGAGAGAGGAGAGAGAGAGGAGAGAGAGAGGAGAGAGAGAGGAGAGAGAGAGAGAGAGAGAGAGAGAGAGAGAGAGGAGAGAGAGAGAGAGAGGAGAGAGAGAGAGAGAGAGAGAGGAGAGAGAGAGAGAGAGAGGGGAGAGAGAGAGAGAGATGAGAGAGAGAGAGAGAGAGAGAGAGAGAGAGAGAGAGAGAGAGAGAGATGAATGATGAGTGTGATTAACAACGAGACGAGAAAAGGGTAAGTCCTCATCTATTGACCTCTCTCTCTCTCTCTCTCTCTGTCTCTCTCTCTGTCCCTCTCTATCTATCTCTCTCTCTCTCTCTCTCTCTCTCTCTCTCTCTCTCTCTCTCTCTCTCTCTCTGTCTCTGCTCTCTCTCTCTCTCTCTCTCTCTCTCTCTCTCTCTCTCTCTCTCTCTCTCTCTCTCTCTCTCTCTCTCAGCCAGGTTCCTGATGGAGGTGACGTTTAGGGAATATCTATTATCTACGACTGTTGAGGTCGTTTTCTTTCCACATGTTTTTGATTCAAAGTATTAGATTTGTGTGTCTATCTTGAAAGTGAGTGAGATATTTAGTGGTTGTTTTTGGAGCATTTAGCTTCTTCAGAGGGAATAAGTGTTTGGTGTTACTTCTTTTGAAAGTAAAAAAGATTTGATTGTGAAGCAAATAAGTTTTATCTTCTTATTTTGTTGAGGATATCTCGGTTAAAAAAAACAAAAAAGACTAAACACTGAACAGACATTTTAAATCTATCGTATCTTTATTAACAAAGTGATTTACGTTTTGTACTTTGTATTCTTGTACGTACTACCAAGAGTGTATGGCCAGGTGTGTTCTCTGAGGGTTTAGCTGTAGAGCAGTATGAGGGAGAGATAGGAGGTAGGGTTTAGCTGTAGAGCAGTATGAGGGAGAGATAGGAGGCAGGGTTTAGCTGTAGAGCAGTATGAGGGAGAGATAGGAGGTAGGGTTTAGCTGTAGAGCAGTATGAGGGAGAGATAGGAGGCAGGGTTTAGCTGTAGAGCAGTATGAGGGAGAGATAGGAGGTAGGGTTAGCTGTAGAGCAGTATGAGGAGAGATAGGAGGAGGTTTAGCTGTAGAGCAGTATGAGGGAGAGATAGGAGGTAGGGTTTAGCTGTAGAGCAGTATGAGGGAGAGATAGGAGGCAGGGTTTAGCTGTAGAGCAGTATGAGGGAGAGATAGGAGGTAGGGTTTAGCTGTAGAGCAGTATGAGGGAGAGATAGGAGGTAGGGTTTAGCTGTAGAGCAGTATGAGGGAGAGATAGGAGGTAGGGTTTAGCTGTAGAGCAGTATGAGGGAGAGATAGGAGGTAGGGCACCGATGGGTCACCACAGGCTCTCACCGGGACTCACCAGGACACCTGGGGCCCAACATGTGTGTGAGTACACTTTATACAATATATAAACAATACAAGCAATAAATTATTTTCTTAACACACACACACACACACACACACATACACACAAACACACACACATCATGAAGACAAATGCAATGTTTTCAAAATATTTTCTTAACACACACACACACACACACACACACACACACACACACACACACACACGTGCACACATATACACAGACGCATTTACAAACACACACACAAAGATACACAAACAAAAACACAGAAATACACACACAAACACACATAGCAATACACACACACATTTATGAATAAATACACAATACACACACACACACACACACACACACACACACAGCAATACACACACACATTTATGAATAAAGACACAATACACGCACACACATAGAAAAAATACATACACATACATAGAAATACACAGACACAAATACAACCACACATACACACACATTTATATAATAACCCACGCACACATATACAGTATACACACACACACACACACATATATAAATACCCACACATATATAAATTCACACACAACACACACACACACACAGAAACACATACACACACACATATACAAATACACACACACATTTTTCTATACGTATATACACACATACAAACGCACACAGTCACACACACACACACATAGAACCACAAATACACACACACACACATATTTATAAAAACCCACACATATAGAAATTCACACACATACAACACAAAAAAACACACACAAACACACACACCATATGTATATACACACACACACACTTATATAAATATACTCACATTTACATTCACATTTACATTTAGGGCATTTGGCAGACGCTTTTATCCAAAGCGACTTACAAGGAGTACATTAGTTGAAGCAGACAATAGCATAACACTGAGGTACGCAAACATAACAATAGAGCAGTTCACAAGTATTTATATTAACAAGATGAATAACACACACACACACACACACATTTATGCACACACACACACATATAATAATAATAATAATAGTATTAATACATTTTATTTATAAGCGCACTTTTCATTTCATATGTATATACATAAACGTACACATGCATCCACACACACACACACACACACACTTACTTATATACATACTGTATATACACACACTGTCACAATGGTTATTCACCCTGTCTCCACTAGAGGGCAGCATCAACCCTCATTCACGTCTCCCCCACACCTGCAGCACATTAGAATCAACCTGCCTATTAAAGCCTACCCCGCACACTCAGACTTTACCAGATTGTTCCTGATGACAAAGACTCTCCAGCGTTTACCCGGACTGATTCCCGTTGCTGACCCTGCCTGCCCCGGACCTGCCCGCCTCACCTGGTTCCTGATCTACCGCCTGTCCTTGACTACGCCTCCACCTGTCCCTGCCTGGTTCCTGACCACCTGCCTGTCCCTGACTACGTCTCTGCCTGTCCCTGCCTGGTTCCTGATCACCTGCCTGTCCCTGACTACGTCTCTGCCTGTCCCTGCCTGGTTCCTGATCACCTGCCTGTCCCTGACTACGTCTCTGCCTGTCCCTGCCTGGTTCCTGATCACCTGCCTGTCCCTGATCACCTGCCTGTCCCTGTGTGTGTGTGGATGCATGCATGTGTGTGCATGTGTGTGTGTGTTCTATATGTGTATGCATGTGTGTCTTTATGTATATACATATGAAATGAAAAGTGCGCTTATAAATAAAATGTATTAATATTATTATTATTATTATTATTATATGTGTGTGTGTGTGTGTGTGTGTGTGTGCATAAAGGTGTGTGTGTGTGTTATTCATCTTGTTAATATGAATACTTCTATTTTCTATTGTTATGTTTGTGTACCTCAGTGTTATGCTATTGTCTGCTTCAACACATGTACTCCTTGTAAGTCGCTTTGGATAAAAGCGTCTGCCAAATGCCCTAAATGTAAATGTAAATGTAAATGTGAATGTAAATGTGAGTATATTTATATAAGTGTGTGTGTGTGTATATACATATGGTGTGTGTGTTTGTGTGTGTTTTTTTGTGTTGTATGTGTGTGAATTTCTATATGTGTTTTTTTTTATATATGCGTGTGTGTGTGTATATGTGTGTGTGTGTGTGTGTGTGTGTGTATTTGTGGTTCTATGTGTGTGTGTCTGTGTATTTCTATGTGTATGTGTGCGTATGTGTCTTTATTTATAAATGTGTGTGTGTGTGTGTGTGTATTTCTGTGTGTGTGTGTGTGTGTGCGTTTGTATGTGTGTATATACGTATAGAAAAATGTGTGTGTGTATTTGTATATGTGTGTGTGTATGTGTTTCTGTGTGTGTGTGTGTGAATTGATATATGTGTGGATATTTATATATGTGTGTGTGTGTGTGTATACTGTATATGTGTGTGTATGTGTGGTTGTATTTGTGTCTGTGTATTTCTATGTGTGAGAATGTATTTTTTCTATGTGTGTGGGTGTATTGTGTCTTTATTCATAAATGTGTGTGTGTATTGCTGTGTGTGTTTGTGTGTGTATTTCTGTGTTTTTGTGTGTGTATCTTTGTGTGTGTGTTTGTAAATGCATCTGTGTATGTGTGTGCACGTGTGTGTGTGTGTGTGTGTGTGTGTGCACGTGTGTGTGTGTGTTAAGAAAATAATTTGAAAACATTGCATTCGTCTTCATGATGTGTGTGTGTGTGTGTGTGTGTGTGTGTGTGTGTGTGTGTGCACGTGTGTGTGTGTGTGTGTGTGTTGTGTGTGACTTGTTGTTTTGATGTGTGTGTGTGTGTGTGTGTGTGTGTGTGTGTGTGTGTGTGCACGTGTGTGTGTGTGTTAAGAAAATCATTGATTGCTTGTATTGTTTATCTACTTGTATAAAGTGTACTCATGTGTCTCTTAAATTCCCTGTCATAGTCTAACAAGCAACACATGTTGGGCCCCAGGTGTCCTGGTGAGTCCCGGTGAGAGCCTGTGGTGACCCATCGGTGCCCTACCTCCTATCTCTCCCTCATACCGCTCTACAGCTAAACCCTACCTCCTATCTCTCCCTCATACTGCTCTACAGCTAAACCCTACCTCCTATCTCTCCCTCATACTGCTCTACAGCTAAACCCTGCCTCCTATCTCTCCCTCATACTGCTCTACAGCTAAACCCTACCTCCTATCTCTCCCTCATACTGCTCTACAGCTAAACCCTGCCTCCTATCTCTCCCTCATACTGCTCTACAGCTAAACCCTCAGAGAACACACCTGGCCATACACTCTTGGTAGTACGTACAAGAATACAAAGTACAAAACATAAATCACTTTGTTAATAAAGATACGATAGATTTAAAATGTCTGTTCAGTATTTAGTCTTTTTTGTTTTTTTTACCGAGATGTCCTCAACAAAATAAGAAGATAAAACGGATTTGCTTCATAATCCAATTTTTTTACTTTCAAAAGAAGTAAAGAAAATAAATCGTTACTTTTCAGCAGCACAACAAACACTTATTCCCTCTGAAGAAGCTAAATGCTCCAAAAACAACCACTAAATATCTCACTCACTTTTAAGATAGACACTCAAATCTAATACTTTGAATCAAAAACATTTGGAAAGAAAACGACCTCAACAGTCGTAGGTAATAGATACCGTTATTCCCTAAACGTCACCTCCATCAGGAACCTGGCTGAGAGAGAGAGAGAGAGAGAGAGAGAGAGAGAGAGAGAGAGAGAGAGAGAGAGAGAGAGAGAGAGAGAGAGAGAGCTTTGACCGACCGCTCCTAAAGGTCACCGTTAACTTTATTATATTGCTCTGTATAATCAACGTTATTATCCATATATATATTTAAGCCGGTCTAACGGTGTGTCGTGACTTCAACTGAAAGCTTGAGGCTTTAATAATAATATTAATAATAATAATAATAATAATAATATTAAGTTTAATTGATATAGCACCTTTCAAAGGACCCAAGGCCGCTTTACAGAGGGGCAACAAACCACTAGACAAACAAGCTAACAGCGAACGCAAATAGGAAAATAAACAAACTAAATCAAGTAGCAGTGAAAGGAGGGGAAAGGGATGGGTTAGAGGTCAAAGGCCACAGAAAAGGGTTGAGGGTTCTTCTGTAATCCCAGATGTCCGTATATTGTTGTTAAAAAGGGAATAAGGTTCACAGGTAGCTCTTTAAAGTGGTGGATGTGATGGTGATGGTGGGTTCAGCATGTGAGGTAGGAGTCTCTCAGAGGCCGGTCCTCTACATGATGGAGGACTCCTGGGGGAATCTTCAGAGGCTCAAGTCTGATGGGAAAGGCTTTGGTTTGTCGTGGCCTTGGTGTCAATAATGTATCAAGAGAACTTTATGGAGATAACCGTCTCCCAGGGAGGGATCTCCGCTGGGATTCCTGCTGAGCTATAGCCATCACACACACACACACACACACACACACACACACACACACACACACACACACACACACACACACACACACACACCCTCTCATTCTTAATTGTAGAGGGGGGCTGTGTGTCCTAATTGTTTAGTTTTCTCCTTCTAGCTGGTCGTTTACTGGCATCACCTGGGGCAGTGTGCCAGTGCTCCCCTTAAAGCCTTCCCCGACCTTCATGTGGGGTGCTCCCCTTAAAGCCTTCCCCTTCATGTGGGGTGCTCTCCTTAAAGCCTTCCCCTTCATGTGGGGTGCTCCCCTTAAAGCCTTCCCCGACCTTCATGTGGGGTGCTCCCCTTAAAGCCTTCCCCTTCATGTGGGGTGCTCCCCTTAAAGCCTTCCCCGACCTTCATGTGGGGTGCTCCCCTTAAAGCCTTCCCCTTCATGTGGGGTGCTCCCCTTAAAGCCTTCCCCTTCATGTGGGGTGCTCCCCTTAAAGCCTTCCCCTTCATGTGGGGTGCTCCCCTTAAAGCCTTCCCCTTCATGTGGGGTGCTCCCCTTAAAGACATCCCCTTCATGTGGGGTGCTCCCCTTAAAGCCTTCCCTTTCATGTGGGGTGCTCCCCTTAAAGCCTTCCCCTTCATGGGGGGTGCTCCCCTTAAAGCCTTCCCCTTCATGGGGGATGCTCTCCTCCCATGGGACACCAGTTTGATTTCTGTTTCTTCGGTTTCATTCATTCATACAACATTGCACATCCATCCTCCTTCACTCCTTAATTCACCTACTCACTTACACCCCTGATCACTGATGACATACTCCACTCTTAGTTTAGGTTTATTGATCTATGCTAAATTACTTTAATATTAATAAATTACTTTTAGGTACAAGTTAGCTCTTTTGTGTGCGTCTCCCTTCTTTGTAACGGCCATGCGGCCTGCTTTGTGGAGTATGGCGCCGTACGAGATGGCTGCCGTGTCGCGAGCTCCCGCACGACGACGCAGTTTTTTGTTATTTATTCTTTTTATTGCAACTATTTTAGTTCAGGAAGTTAGCAGCAAGTTCATTTCTAACTTTTGCACACTTCGGGAGATCAGATCGACAGTCGCTCGCCGCCTACCGGAGTTTTTTCATTCTTCCCGCCCGAAGTCACAGCTGGATTATCTCCGACCATCTTGGGCACGATTACATGCAAGCGTCGCCAGAGGAAGCGAGGGAAGCGAGCCGGCGTGCTAGTCAGGCTGAGACGTCGATCCGATCGCCCCCCACTACCCACCATTCTACTGGCTAATGTACAGTCTCTGGACAATAAGTTAAGCGAACTACAGGCTCGTATTCAATTCCACCGGGAAACTAAGGACAACTGTATCATCTGCCTTACGGAGACATGGATGTCGGAGGGGGTAACCGACGCAGCTATCGAGCCGACGGGATTTTCCGTACACCGGGCGGACAGAACAAAGGCTCTCTCCGGTAAAGATCGCGGAGGGGGGGTATGTCTCATGATAAACAGATCTTGGTGCAACCAAAGTCATGTACATCCCCTCAAGTCTTTCTGTTCCCCGGACCTGGAGTACCTGATGCTTATGTGCCGTCCACACTGGCTACCTCGGGAGTTTACAGCGGTAACCGTGACCGCTGTTTACATTCCCCCACAAGCCAACACGGACACAGCGCTGAAGGAACTGTATGGGGCTATCAGCGAACAGGAGTCGGCACACCCCGAGGCTGCTCTCATCGTGGCGGGGGACTTCAACAAGGCGAACCTGAAGAAGGTTCTCCCGAAGTTCTACCAACACATAAAGAGCAACACACAGGGCGAGTGGATCCTCGACCACTGCTACACTCCCTTCCGTGATGGCTACAAGGCCCTCCTCCGCCCACCGTTCGCCAAATCAGATCACCGCTCTATCCAGCTACTCCCCGCCTATAGGCAGAGACTGAAGCAGCAACCGATCGCTGTGAGGGAGGTCCAATGCTGGTCGGACCAATCAGACTCTACGCTGCAGGATTGTTTTGATCACGCTGACTGGCACATGTTCCGCGTTGCCTCGGACAATAACATCAACGAGTACGCGTCGTCGGTCACCGGGTTCATCAAGAAGTGCATAGATGACGTTGTTCCGACCAAGTCGGTTCGGATATATCCCAACCAGAAACCGTGGATTAACGGCGATGTTCGCGCTGCCCTACATGCGCGTAACGCCGCCTTTGGTTCCGGGAATACGGAGGAATATACGAGAGCCCGTTACGACCTCCGTAAGACCATCGTCACTGCCAAGCGGGAGTATAAGGACAGAGTGGAAGATAAATTCAAGAACCACGATGCGAGGGGTATGTGGCAGGGGCTGCAGACGATAACGAACTTCAGAGGGAGACCCAGTTGTGTAGAGAACTCCTCTACCTCCATCCCAGGAGAGCTAAATACATTTTTTGCTCGGTTCGACGTAAACGGCAGCCCGCCGAAGCCAGCACCGACTGAGGAGACCAGCCAGCTGCGCATCTCGGAGGCGGATGTGCGCCGCACCTTTAAGCGGCTGAACATCCGTAAGGCGGCAGGCCCCGACGACATCCCGGGCCGCGTCCTCAGAGCATGCGCAGACCAGTTGGCAGGAGTCTTTGCAGACATCTTCAACCTCTCCCTGTCCCAGGCTGTTGTCCCCGCGGTCTTCAAGATATCCACCATCGTGCCTGTCCCTAAACAAACCAAGGTAACATGCCTGAATGACTATAGACCTGTGGCCCTCACCTCGATCGTTAGCAAATGCTTCGAGAGGTTGGTCAAGGACTTTATTTGCTCCGTGTTACCTACCACGCTGGACCCATGGCAATTAGCATATCGTCAAAATAGATCCACGGACGACGCAATTGCCATGGCCCTCCACACTGCCCTTTCCCACCTGGAGGGAAAGAACTGTTATGTGCGAATGCTGTTTGTGGACTACAGCTCAGCATTCAACACAATAGTTCCTGCCAAGCTCGACACCAAGCTGAGAGGTCTAGGCGTACCCCCATCCATGTGCAGCTGGATACTGGACCTCCTGTCGGACCGCCGCCAGGTGGTGAGGATGGGCAGCACCACATCAGAGCCACTGACCCTCAACACGGGAGCCCCCAGGGATGCGTGCTGAGCCCTCTCCTCTACTCCCTCTACACCCACGACTGCATGGCTATGCACAGCTCCAACGTCATCGTCAAGTTTGCTGACGACACGACGGTGATGGGCCTGATCGCCGGCGACGACGAGACAGCCTACAGGGAGGAGGTCGGATCGCTGGAGCAGTGGTGCCAGGAGAACAGCCTCGCCCTCAACGTCAAGAAGACCAAGGAGCTGATCGTGGACTTCAGGAGGCAGAGGGGAGAGCACAGCCCTATCTCCATCGACGGCGTTGCAGTAGAGAGGGTCAGCAGCTTCAAGTTCCTCGGCGTGCACATCTCCGAGGACCTCACATGGTCCACGCACACCACACACGTGGTGAAAAGGGCCCAACAACGCCTGTATTTTCTCAGGCGTCTGAAGAAATTCAGCATGGGCCCCCGCATCCTGAGAACATTCTACAACGGCACCATCGAGAGTGTTCTTACAGGGTGTATCACCGCCTGGTACGGGAACTGCACTGCACTCGAGCGCAGAGCGCTTCAAAGGGTGGTGCGGACGGCCCAGTATATCGTTGGAGGTGAGCTCCCCTCCCTCCTGGACATTTACAACCAGCGGTGCGTGGCCAAGGCCAAACGAATTATAAAAGACATTGCCCACCCCAGCCACGAACTGTACTCACTCTTACCGTCAGGCAGGCGATACCGCAGTATCAGGTGTCGTACAAATAGGCTTAGAGATAGCTTCCACAGTCAGGCCATCAAGCTGCTGAACAAGGGCGTATAACATATAACAATGTATATTTTATTACATTGATTTATATATACATATTGCTCTTTTCTGTGCTGATTTTTGCATTTTATAAATTGCATTTTTTATTTTTATTTTATATTCTTTATTCTATTTTTATTCTATTTTTATCTATTTTTATCTTATTTTATAACTGCTGTCTGTCGTCGGGTATTGCACACAAGATTTTCACATCACTGCTTTATACTAAACTGTAAACTGTGAAGTGACAATAAACTTGACTTGACTTGACTTGAGGTTTATTGATCTATGCTAAATTACTTTAATATTAATAAATTACTTTTAGGTACAAGTTAGCTCTTTTGTGTGCGTCTCCCTTCTTTGTAACGGCCATGCGGCCTGCTTTGTGACAATACACACACACACACACACACACACACACACACACACACACACACACACACACACACACACACACACACACACACACACAGTGTGGACAATCCTTTAAATCTTTTGAAAAACATGAAACAAAGTAATTTGATTTAGTTTATGAAGAAGAAGCAGAAGATGTGATGGGTGAACAGGGATGACTTTTGACGAGGTCGTTATAATGACTTCTGACGAGGTCGTTATAATGACTTTTCACGAGGTCGTTATAATGACTTTTGACGAGGTCGTTATAATGACTTTTCACGAGGTCGTTATAATGACTTTTCACGAGGTCGTTATAATGACTTTTCACGAGGTCGTTATAATGACTTTTCACGAGGTCGTTATAATGACTTTTCACGAGGTCGTTATAATGACTTTTCACGAGGTCGTTATAATGACTTTTCACGAGGTCGTTATAATGACTTTTCACGAGGTCGTTATAATGACTTTTCACGAGGTCGTTATAATGACTTTTCACGAGGTCGTTATAATCACTTTTCACGAGGTCGTTATAATCACTTTTCACGGGGTCGTGTAATGGAAAAATCATATGTTTCCTTCTATCACTCTCTGTTTATTTGACCTTGTGATGTATCAATGTAATTCTCCCTATCACCCTTTTGTTTCTATTGTCCTGAGGGGTCCTTGTCCTTATCCTTATCCTTATCCCTATCCTGCTTGACCAACTGTAATGTTTATCTCACAGCGGGGGACAGTGGCTATTGCAGCCTACAGCTGTTGAAGGGGGGTTGGCATACAACTATTGAGCTGGATCAAAGGCTTGGCCGCTCCTGGTTCAACACCTCTGGCTTCCTCTGCCTGCACGAGAGTTCCTCTGTTCCCGTGCTGGGGATGGGGCTGGTGGAGCCAGGTGGTCAAGACTTGCATCATTGGGGTGAAAGACAGTGTCTTAGGGGCAGTCCTAAGGAGGGATAAATACTGAGTGTTGCCAGCATTGCGGCGGACTTCCCTATCCTCACCTCATAGGATTCGGGGCTCCCGACAAAGCTTTGTCTGTCTGTTGTCTGTCTGTTGTCTGACTGTCTGTCAATTTGTCTGTTTGGCCACTTTCATTGTGTTCTGCTAGCTTGATAAATCTTCAAACTTAATTGAGTTCATGTGTGACAGTTCTTATTGATTGATCATTTGCCTTCATATTCACGTAGATTTCCACCACAGGTGTTATTTCAGTCCCATCCCTCTCCATGGCCCCAGGACCCAGAGAGGGTTCAGCTGGGTCTCTCTGGGTCAACCACTTTTAACTAATACTGTTATAGTTACAGTATAACCTCATGGTTTGAGTGTTAGGCTTTATCTCATTCCTGTACCTTAAGGACAATAACACTGCTTCTGTCTCATTTCACAACATGTCTTGCATCATTGGCTATTCCTAATAAGTGCCTAGACAGACATAACATACCTGCCAACATGGATTCATCCAATGGGGAAAGAGCCTTACAGCCTGTAAATCACATCCGCTAACAGATCCCGGCATCGGGACAGCCTGGTCGCTGTTGGGTCCCGTCTTGTGGGCTACTGATGACCTAACCGGTGGCCATCTTTTCCTAGAGTCCCGGTTCCTAGTTCATTTCAGCCCCTCCCCATTTGGATCCATCCGGAGAGGCCACTACCAATCAAAG
>JANIIK010001511.1:12500-32950 GCA_027704905.1 Muraenolepis orangiensis | reverse complement strand
GGCCTCTAGGTGGTTTCCGGTAGAGACTAGCATGTAGTTCCTCTAACGGCCTCTAGGTGGTTCCCGGTAGAGACTAGCATGTAGTTCCTCTAATGGCCTCTAGGTGGTTCCCGGTACAGACTAGCATGTAGTTCCTCTAACGGCCTCTAGGTGGTTTTTCCACCAAAGAAAGCCCAGTTCGGGCTCTCGCGAGTCAACGGAGCCGGTTCGCATTTGGTTCAATTGGGGAGCCGGCAAAAAACCGGTTTGCGTTTCCACTGCCTTTTTCGCCGAGAGAGCCACGTCATGACGTCACTGTTAACGTCTCTGCTTTCCCAGCAGCTCGCGCCAACTTCCACAACAGTATATTACATGATGGATGTTAAAGTGTTGCGCCTGGCTTTGAGGCTACAAACAGCTGCTCGTCTTTAGTGCTATGGACGCGATTACGTTGAAGCCCCTAACTGTGATAAAGGACTATACTAATAAAATGGACTTGACGTTAGAGCTGCATTAATAGAGTACTTAAACAGAAGGGACCATTTGCCTTTTCTTCTTCAAAACTGTCATCTTGTATTATGTTTCTCGGTTGATAAAGCATAATGAAGCGGACATTGTATGAAAAATAGAAATGTTTTATTAAAAAAATAAAAAAAAACATTAAATACACAATATACAGTAATCACAAAATGTAAAAGTATAGAGTGCAGTGTAATAAGTCCATGTTAATAAAGCTCCGATGGGCTGAGGGGCTCCTGTAAGCTGCAGCCCAGTGGGGGCCGTAGCTCTGCATCGCATCGTCCAGGGAAGACGACTCCATAAACAACTAAAACAAGAGAAAAGTGCATTAAAACATGACTCCATAAACAACTAAAACAAGAGAAAAGTGCATTAAAACATGACTCTATTACACTTTTCTGTTTTTAGAAAGTAGCATCCTGACGTTATCAAGGTTAATATCGGCTAACAGAAGCCTAGCAATCATAGCTCCTCATTTGTGATGATAGGAACATAACATTGATGTGATAATGAGCAGCTCGCTAAACAGATTATAAATACAAAGCTGGTTGGCAACACGGGAAAGATTTATAAAGTAAAACTTACCAGGACCAGAGTGACAGCAGCGGATCATCAGTTTGTTATCGATTAGCCCCTCGTATCGTCCAGTTTGTTATCGATTAGCTCCTCGGTCCTGTCCCCCGCTGAAGACATCTCACGCTGTAGTTTTTCTAATAGCGGTTTGTTCTAGAAGCTCCTCTAGTTTATTGTGACCTTCTGCCGAGGACAACAACACAAACAAACGTAGTTTGTCTCGTCCACGGACCACTGTCACCTTCACGTCCACGGAGAATTTTACTGATTTTAAAGATGGCGGAAAAAAACTTTGAGTTTGTTTTGAGTTTGTCCGATAAGCCACGCCCCCAGCCCCGTAAGCCACGCCCCCAGCCCCTGACGTAGTGGAGCCGGCTGGCCAGCTCAGCTTCGACGTGGAGCCGCAAACGAACCACTTAACGGAGCCGGAAAGCGGCTCCGTTGCGGTGGAAACCCAAAGAACTGGTTTGCGATGACGCGCGGGCTCCGGAACGGCTCTCAAAACAGCTTGGTGGAAACAAGCCTTAAGTGGTTCCCGGTAGAGACCAGCATGTAGTTCCTCTAACAGCCTCAAGGTGGTTCCCGGTAGAGACTAGCATGTAGTTCCTCTAACGGCCTCTAGTTGGTTCCCGGTAGAGACTAGCATGTAGTTCCTCTAACGGCCTCTAGTTGGTTCCCGGTAGAGACTAGCTTGTAGTTCCACTAACGGCCTCTAGGTGGTTCCCGGTAGAGACTAGCATGTAGTTCCTCTAACGGCCTCTAGGTGGTTCCCAGTAGAGACTAGCATGTAGTTCCTCTAACGGCCTCTAGGTGGTTCACTGTGGAGACTAGCATGTAGTTCCTCTAACGGCCTCTAGGTGGTTCACGGTGGAGACTAGCTTGTAGTTCCTCTAACGGCCTCTAGGTGGTTCCCGGTAGAGACTAGCTTGTAGTTCCTCTAACGGCCTCTAGTTGGTTCCCGGTAGAGACTAGCATGTAGTTCCTCTAACGGCCTCTAGGTGGTTCACGGTAGAGACTAGCATGTAGTTCCTCTAACGGCCTCTAGGTGGTTCACGGTAGAGACTAGCATGTAGTTCCTCTAACGGCCTCTAGGTGGTTCAGGGTAGAGACTAGCATGTAGTTCCTCTAACGGCCTCTAGGTGGTTCACGGTAGAGACTAGCATGTAGTTCCTCTAACGGCCTCTAGGTGGTTCAGGGTAGAGACTAGCATGTAGTTCCTCTAACGGCCTCTAGATGGTTCAGGGTCGAGACAAGCATGTAGTTATTCTAACGGCCTCTAGGTGGTTCCCGGTAGAGACTAGCATGTAGTTCTTCTAACGGCCTCTAGTTGGTTCCTGGAGGAGACTAGCTTGTAGTTCCACTAACGGCCTCTAGGTGGTTCCCGGTAGAGACTAGCTTGTAGTTCCTCTAACGGCCTCTAGTTGGTTCCCGGTAGAGACTAGCATGTAGTTCCTCTAACGGCCTCTAGGTGGTTCCCGGCAGAGACTAGCATGTAATTCCTCTAACGGCCTCTAGGTCCCTGTAGAGACTAGCATGTAGTTCCTCTAACGGCCTCTAGGTGGTTCCCGGTAGAGACTAGCATGTAGTTCCTCTAACGGCCTCTAGGTGGTTCACGGTAGAGACTAGCATGTAGTTCCTCTAACGGCCTCTAGGTGGTTCCCGGTAGAGACTAGCTATAGTTCCTCTAACGGCCTCTATGGCCGTGTTCCATTTCAGGGTCTGCAGCCTAAAAGGCTGCATTTGAAGGCTGCATACGTCACAGCAGCCGCGACAAGGCTGTCCCATTTCGTCGGCTCCTTCAAATGCAGCCTTCAAATGCAGCCTTAATTTCCCGAAATTGAAGTGTGCATCGATGCAGACTTCTGCAGCCTTCGGTGCCAGAATATCCCAGAATGCATTTCGACCAACCGAACCGAATTGTGGGCCGTGTTCAATTTCAGGACAGAATTTGAGCCCGGCTAAAAGCAGTTTTAGATCTCGCTGTAGCACTGTAATTCAGTCACTTTATTAAGTTTTATTATTTTATTACGCGACAATATACCTATGTAGATTATACATATTTGTTCAGTTTATCCAAATAAAGCCTGTTTAGAAATATGCTACGGCGATTTCGGGAGCCGCATATGGGAAGCGCTGGCGCGGGCCAGCTGGTCTCCCAGGCCGCCAGTGTGTGTGTGTGTGTATATATATATGTGTGTGTATATATATATATATATGTGTGTGTATATATGTATATATAACAATAAAGATTGGTTAATATTGGTGAAGTTATAATTCCTATTTATGTATATGTATATGTATATATATATATGTATATGTATATGTATATATATGTATATATGTATATATACGTATATGTATATATATATATGTATATGTATATATATATGTATATATATATATATACGTATATATATATACATATATATATATATATATATATACATATACGTATATATATATATACGTATATATATATATATTAATAGGAATTATAACTTCACCAATATTAACCAATCTTTATTTACCCATGGTTCTGTCTTAGCCGAAATAACATCAAACGTCGACGCCGGCGGTGAAACTCCAGCTCCTTAAGTTCATTAGTTAAAAAGAATACTGAATACAAATCATCCATTTTTAACACGCAATTGATTTTCCTCGTATTATTAAACTCTCAAAAAGACGCTTCTAGTTGGACTATCTCCGCGGCTCTGGTCAGCGCGCGACGACGGTGGGCGTGGCGCTTCGTGACGCATTCAGGAAGTACTCCGTAGGCTAGACCGTCCCATTTAACACGTTTTTGAAGCAGCCTTCGACGCAGCCTTAAGACTGCAGCCTTCGGATGCAGCCGAAGGATGCAGCCTTAAGGCTGCAGACCCTGAAATGGAACACGGCCTATAGGTGGTTCAGGGTAGGTGGTTCAGGGTAGAGACTAGCATGTAGTTCCTCTAACGGCCTCTAGGTGGTTCCCGGTAGAGACTAGCATGTAGTTCCTCTAATGGCCTCTAGGTGGTTCCCGGTAGAGACTAGCATGTAGTTCCTCTAATGGCCTCTAGGTGGTTCCCGGTACAGACTAGCATGTAGTTCCTCTAACGGCCTCTAGGTGGTTCCCGGTAGAGACTAGCATGTAGTTCCTCTAACGGCCTCTAGGTGGTTCCCGGTGGAGACTAGCATGTAGTTCCTCTAACGGCCTCTAGGTGGTTTCCGGTAGAGACTAGCATGTAGTTCCTCTAACGGCCTCTAGTTGGTTCCCGGTACAGACTAGCATGTAGTTCCTCTAACGGCCTCTAGGTGGTTACCGGTAGAGACTCGCATGTAGTTCCTCTAACGGCCTCTAGGTGGTTCAGGGTAGAGACTAGCATGTAGTTCCTGTAACGGCCTCTAGGTGGTTCCCGGTAGAGACTAGCATGTAGTTCCTCTAACAGCCTCTAGGTGGTTCACTGTGGAGACTAGCATGTAGTTCCTCTAACGGCCTCTAGGTGGTTCCCGGTAGAGACTAGCATGTATTTCCTCTAACGGCATCTAGGTGGATCACGGTAGAGACTAGCATGTAGTTCCTCTAATGGCCTCTAGGTGGTTCCCGATAGAGACTAGCATATAGTTCCTCTAACGGCCTCTAGGTGGATCACGGTAGAGACTAGCATGTAGTTCCTCTAACAGCCTCTAGGTGGTTCCCGATAGAGACTAGCATATAGTTCCTCTAACGGCCTCTAGGTGGTTCACGGTAGAGACTAGCATGTAGTTCCTCTAACGGCCTCTAGGTGGTTCACGGTAGAGACTAGCATGTAGTTCCTCTAACGGCCTCTAGGTGGTTCCCGATAGAGACTAGCATATAGTTCCTCTAACGGCCTCTAGGTGGTTCACGGTAGAGACTAGCATGTAGTTCCTCTAACGGCCTATAGGTGGTTTCCGGTAGAGACTAGCATGTAGTTCCTCTAACGGCCTCTAGGTGGATCACGGTAGAGACTAGCATGTATTTCCTCTAATGGCCTCTAGGTGGTTCCCGGTAGAGACTAGCATGTAGTCCCGCTAACGGCCTCTAGGTGGTTCCCGGTAGAGACGAGCATGTAGTTCCTCTAACGGCCTCTAGGTGGTTCCCGGTACAGACTAGAATGTAGTTCCTCTAACGGCCTCTAGTTGGTTCCAGGTAGAGACTAGATTGTAGTTCCTCTAACGGCCTCTAGGTGGTTCCCGGTAGAGACTAGCATGTAGTTCCTCTAACGGCCTCTAGGTGGTTCCCGGTAGAGACTAGCATATAGTTCCTCTAACGGCCTCTAGGTGGTTCCCGGTAGAGACCAGCATGTAGTTCCTCTAACAGCCTCAAGGTGGTTCCCGGTAGAGACTAGCATGTAGTTCCTCTAACGGCCTCTAGGTGGTTCCCAGTAGAGACTAGCATGTAGTTCCTCTAACGGCCTCTAGTTGGTTCCTGGTGGAGACTAGCTTGTAGTTCCTCTAACGGCCTCTAGGTGGTTCCCGGTAGAGACTAGCATGTAGTTCCTCTAACGGCCTCTAGGTGGTTCAGGGTAGAGACTAGCATGTAGTTCCTCTAACGGCCTCTAGGTGGTTCCCGGTAGAGACTAGCATGTAGTTCCTCTAATGGCCTCTAGGTGGTTCACGGTGGGGACTAGCATGTAGTTCCTCTAACGGCCTCTAGGTGGTTCAGGGTAGACACTAGCATGTAGTTCCTCTAACGGCCTCTAGGTGGCTCCCGGTAGAGACTAGCATGTAGTTCCTCTAACGGCCTCTAGGTGGTTCCCGGTAGAGACTAGCATGTAGTTCCTCTAATGGCCTCTACCTCCCTACTTTCTTTTGCCGTTGACGGATTCAAAGTCATTTTCCTGTGAGTGTCGACCACACTCAGATAAAGGTGTCGACCACATCTTTATCTGACCCACATTTTTGGTCCTGAAAAGATTCCGACCAGCCTGCAGAGAGGCTGAATACAAACCATTCTATCCTGCAAACCACGCATATAAACGGTGTGTGTGTTGGTCTGTGTGTGTGTGTGTTGGTCTGTGTGTGTGTGTGTGTGTGTGTGTGTGTGTGTGTGTGTGTGTGTGTGTGTGTGTGTGTGTGTCTGGGTGTGCGCGCGCACGCGAGAGCTGCAGAGGGAGAGACAGACACGGCCAGAGACAGAGAGAGAAAATAGAGAGAGACACACACACGTATATATATAATATATATACATATATATTCGCCTATAGTTCGCAAGATATTCCAAAAGCCGCATGTGTGTGTGTGTGTGTTTGCGCCTATAGATCTCAAGATATCGCACAATCCAAACGGCGCAGCGACTTCCAGGACGAGAGAGAGACGAGAAGTTGTAAAGGAGCTGAAAGACAGCGACATGTTGAACCTCACCGAGCTGATGGGACGAGGAGGAGGAGGAGAAGGACCAGGACTTGCTTTACATTGTCCCGCCAGCAGCCGATCCGGAGACACACACACACACACACACACACACACACACACACACACACACACACACACACACACACACACACTCACTCCTCCTGGTGTAATCCTTCCTAGGTCTCTTCTCCTCCGTCTCCCTTCTCCCTCGGTGTGTGTGTGTGTGTGTGTGTGTGTGTGTGTGTGTGTGTGTGTGTGTGTGTGTGTGTGTGTGTGTGTGTGTGTGTGTGTGTGTGTGTGTGTGTGTGTATGCGCACGCGAGAGGGAGACAGACAGACAGAGAGAGAGAGAGAGAGAAACACACACACACATATATATATATATATATATATATATATATATATATATATATATATATATATATGTGTGTGTGTAGCAACATCACATTGACTTGGAGTTCTTCTCTGTTCTCTTGTTTGAAGACGCTGGTCTCTCATGTCTTTCTTCACGCTACACAAGCCTTGCCATCTTTTTTTTCTTTTTCAACAGCATGCAACAAAAAAACAACAACATACTCAAGAACATAAAGTCACATCAAATCCACAGTAAAGAGAAGTTGATTCTCTATTGCAGAGCAGAACACATCTCTCATACCAACCCCTCCAAGCAGGTTGACTTTGTCTCCCGAGCCCAGAAGAGCCTCCAGGGTGTGTCCACCCGCATGTTTAGCTTGTTCCTATTCAGACACTTAACCATCAGTCTGTACAGCTGGTCTCCATTCACCTCTTCCAAGCTTAAACAACCGGTCCCGACCAGAAGGGGCCCACCGCAACCTTCAAGATGGGGACGAATGCCCAACCGAGGAAAAGGATCCAGTACATTAGGCAGAGTCAAACGGTTAGTGTTTAATCAGTAGGCGACATTCATGACCCGTCACACAGTGTCTCCGGTGATCCGGCAGCTTGCTGATGAACCTCACAGATCTAACAGCAAGAGCCGCTGCTAGAGCCTCTGCCTTGGCCAATTCAGGTCCAGCTAAGTTCCCCAGGTTAGTGTCCTTGCTCCACGGAACACTTCCATGACTTCCATGAGGGGGGGTCCAAACGTCCTCGTCCTCCACAGGCTCTCGTAGCAACCAGCACAGGGAGACATCTTGTTCAGTCCTCTCCTTCCCCAGCCCACTCCACACTGTGAACACTCCACAGAAGAAAAGAGACAATGTCTTAAACGTCAGAGTTTTAAAGTCCATTAGGAACAGTGAGTCATGCAGTCCCATACCTCCAAACCGCTGCACCAGTAAGTGGGCCAGTGGTCTCCACACCAAGTCTTTAGGGACCAACAGAAGTCTCTGAATGAACTGCAGTGGGGAAACAGCACCTCTACTGGCCAAATTAATTAGTGCTCTTCCTCCCTCTTCCTTTGGAAGAAAGAGAACAGCTTGAGGAATCCAGTGCATCTTGTCCCAAACAAAATGACCAAGACAGCTTGGATGCGTGCGAGCAGGTTTGAAGGTGGGGTCCACACAAGATTCAAGATTCAGGATTCAAGAGACTTTATTTATCCTCAGGGAAATTAAGGTACAACAGTTGAAAACTTTTTATCCCTATATTAAAGGAACCTATTTTGAGATCACCCATTGGAGAGAAAGAAATGACCACTACCACAAAAACCCATACAACAAGTGTGTGGAGCGACACTTTATAAATAGTCATCTTCATCCAATAGTTGTTCTCTCGCTTTTGTATCAATCTTCTTGAGCCGATAGACCTCTTGATCAATAAACATATCCTCTGTCTTTCTTAGCAGTATCACAGACCTGATTAAACCTCTCAAATCTGGAAAAAATGGAAAATCTGTTTTGATTGCCCTAATACCTTTAGTTTCCGCTAAAAACGTCTTTAATTTCTCAAGAGGATAAACAATGAACAGAGTTTCTTGTGAAGGCGTCACCTCACTGTCCTCATCAGAGAAATCCTCCAGCACTTTCTTGGCCTCAGCCCCTCTCTGCTCTTTGTCAGGTTCTTTCCTTTTGTTGGCTGTATTTAAAATGACAATTTCCTCCTGCGTGTCCACAGCCATCAAGGCCTCCTCAGCCGCCCTATCAGCTCTGGCCCTGCAGCTTTCCTCATGAATAATAACCACTTTAATGTTCTCTGTCTGATTCTTCACTGAATTCCCACTGGCCCGGGCACTGATTTCACCAGTGACTTTATGTGCACACTCAACATGATCCTGTTCTCCGTTCTGCTCTCCACCTGCACCACCGTCTCACCACCTGAGCTTTAACAGCAAACTGCTGCACGCCAAGCCATTCAGACTCCAATACAGGAGTCACGTCAGGTGAGCTGGAGCCGCCCGCCTGACGCTCCTCGGCCGGTCGGTGACAACGGGCATAATGCCAGGTGGTCAAACACCACTAACTAACAACAGATAACACTCAACACACACTAACACAACACTACATACAAGACATCAACACTGATAGAAAGAGTCAAAGTTACAGAACTCACTCAGTACACCGAGAGAGAGAGAGAGAGAGAGAGAGAGAGAGAGAGAGAGCGAGAGAGAGAGAGAGAGAGAGAGAGAGAGAGAGAGAGAGAGAGAGAGAGAGAGAGAGAGAGAGAGAGAGAGAGAGAGAGGGGGGGGAGGGAGAGAGAGAGAGAGAGAGAGAGAGAGAGAGAGAGAGAGAGAGAGAGAGAGAGAGAGAGAGAGAGAGAGAGAGAGAGAGAGAGAGAGAGAGAGAGAGTGTTGCAACGGTGTTGCAGTAGAGAGGGTCAGCGGCTTCACGTTCCTCGGCGTGCACATCTCCAAGGACCTCACATGGTCCACGCACACCACACACGTGGTGAAAAGGGCCCAACAACGCCTGTATTTCCTCAGGTGTCTGAAGAAATTCAGCATGGTCCCCCGCATCCTGAGAACATTCTATACCGGCACCATGGAGAGTGTTCTTACAGGGTGGATCACCGCCTGGTACGGGAACTGCACCGCACTGGAGCGCAGAGCGCTTCAAAGGGTGGTGCGGACGGCCCAGTATATCGTTGGAGGTGAGCTCCCCTCCCTCCTGGATATATACAACCAGCGGTGCGTGGCCAAGGCCAAACGCATCATAAAGACATTGCCCACCCCAGCCACCAACTGTACTCACTGTTACCGTCAGGCAGGCGATACCGCAGTATCAAGTGCCGTACAAATAGACTCCGAGATAGCTTCCACAGTCAGGCCATCAGGCTGCTGAACAAGGGCGTATAGCATATAACAATGTATATTTTATTACATTGATTTATATATACATATTGCTCTTTTCTGTGCCGATATATTGCATTGTATAAATTGCATTTTTATTTTTATTTTTTAACTTTATTCTACTTTTATTCTATTTTTATCTATTTTTATAACTGCTGTCTGTCGTCGGGTATTGCAGATAAGATTTTCACACCACTGCTTTATACTTGTGTAAACTGTGAAGTGACAATAAACTTGACTTGACTTGACTTGACTCAACTCGAACCAACTGCCACTCTCGTACTCCTCGGGAGTACGAGACACACACACACACACACACACACACACACACACACACACACACACACACACACACACACACACACACACACACACACACACACACACACACACACACACACACAATGTGATCCTTCCTAGGTCTCTTCTACTCCGTCTCCCTTCTCCCTTGGTAAATGGTAAACGGACTGCATTTATAGAGCGCTTTTCTAACCAGTGCGGCCACTCTAAGCGCTTTACAAGTCATGGCTCACATTCACCCATTCATCCACCCATTCATCCACAGACGGCGGAGTCAGCCATCAAGGAGACAGCCAGCAGGTCAGGAGCGGTCAGGGTTCGGGGGTCTTGCTCAGGGACACCTCCACAGGTTGGATTTGATAAAAGGAGGTGGGGAGCGAACCAGCAGCTTGTGAGGCGACCGCTCTACCTCCTGATCTATACTGCCGCCCTGGTGTGTGTGTGTGTGTGTGTGTGTGTGTGTGTGTGTGTGTGTGTGTGTGTGTGTGTGTGTGTGTGTGTGTGTGTGTGTGTGTGTGTGTGTGTGTGTGGGGACCCCCTCCGAGAGAGACGGAGAGGTGGGCACGACGACCCCCCACATGAAGGAGCGTCACCACGGGGACCTTTACTGAGACTTTGTTAATACGTCACGTGGTTCGTTGGATAATGTCACGTGGAGGGAGTTGACGCTTATGTCAGCTTTGTACTGTGATTCAATTATATATGTACATTTTGTCACACGACAAAGCTGATAATAGCATCAATTATGTATATATATATATATATATATATATATATATATTTATTTATTTATTTATATATAAAAAAAGCATACCACCCAATGACCTTACTGAATGAGTCCATTGGGATGTACTGGCTTAGGAGACTTGATGTAAATCTGTTCTACAGTCTGTGAAATAAACCAGTCGATGGAGTGAATGGGAAATCTCCTCCTCTGCTTGTTTTGTTGTTGATCAGATTCAAGTCTGCACCGTTTGGAGGAAAAGTGCGACCCCTGGTGGTCAAAGTAGATCGTTGTTTTACCTCTTCTACTGAATCCATATTGTACTGAGAATGTACATATTCTACTGAATATATAGAGTAGATTCCACAGAAAATGTCCCCACGTTATTTACATTTTTATTGAAATCAGAAAAGTGTTCAAACATGAACTAAGATAAATGTTTTGTTTAACAATATATACAACATGATATGCAAATAAAACTTACAATTGTATAGAATTAAACCTCAAATAACATTCAGGAGAAAACAGACATTGCACAATATAGTATATGTAATCATGTATAATGGGTTTGATTTGATAAGAGAAAGGCTTATTATTATGTCTTCATTAATGGAGTTTTGAGAGAGAGAGAGAGAGAGAGAGAGAGAGAGAGAGAGAGAGAGAGAGAGAGAGAGAGAGAGAGAGAGAGAGCGAGAGAGAGAGAGCGAGAGAGAGAGAGAGAGAGAGAGAGAGAACATAATCAATTGTATCTCATTAAAAAAACAAAAACATTGAGGAGAAAACAGACTTTGAACAATGTAGTATATCTGATTATGTTCAATCACGTTAGTTGTTTATGTTGATTATTTAATTATCTAATAAAGGTCCTAGTCTGTTTGATTGACAGGTGATAACTTCTGGTCCATCAGTCCTACTGTGTTATAACATAACTTCTGATCTATCAGTCCTACTGTGTTATAACATAACCTCTGATCCATCAGTCCTACTGTGTTATAACATAACTTCTGGTGGGCGAAGTCGCGAAATATGCCTAGTTTCCTTTTGAGATATTTAGTGTATGTACAATATATTTCTAAGTAGATTAGAATCTATAACAGAGTAGATATTCATCTTTACCTAAAGTCGGATTAGCATTTCAAAGTGAGATGGTTTAAAACAACAACAAACAATAATAAACTATTTATAAATAATAAATATAAAACATATGTTGGGTGATATAATGTATACCATAGGTCATTGACATGCCATGTGACATGATGGGGTGGTGGGTATGGGTGATATCATGTAGAACACATTTTAATGAATTGATTACACATAGAAATGAGCCAGGAACAACTCAGTATATTAGCACTTTTCATTTGAAATATTTCTTTGATATATTTTTATGGATATTTGTTAACAATATGCATTATTATTATCATTTCATTATTAATATCATAATTATTCTTATTAGTATATACACACAGTCTATGAAAAACAGAAAGACAGACAGACAGCTTATCACAACATATACAATATAATGCATCCACTTCAATCCACCTGTGAATTTGAATAAACACACATTTAGCAGATCTTGCATAATATTGTGCTGTTCATCCCCACCCTGCCCATACCTTATGTTCAATGAAGGCTAACCTAAAGCCAGTCTGTGCAGTGATACTTACCTCCTCTAACACATTGACTAGATAACACATTGACTAGATAACACATTGACTAGATAACACATTGACTAGATAACACATTGACTAGATAACACATTGACTAGATAACACATTGACTAGACAACACATTGACTAGATAACACATTGACTAGATAACACATTGACTAGATAACACATCTACCTGATAACACATTGACTAGATAACACATTGACCAGATAACACATTGACTAGATAACACATTGACTAGACAACACATTGACTAGATAACACATTGACTAGATAACACATTGACTAGATAACACATTGACTAGACAACACATTGACTAGATAACACATTGACTAGATAACACATTGACTAGATAACACATTGACTAGATAACATATCCACTAGATAACACATTGACTACATAACACATCCACTAGATAACATATCCATTAGATAACATATCCACTAGATAACATATCCACTAGATAACATATCGACCTTAAAATCTATTTCAAGTGTTAAAGTAAAACTCATACGTGGGTGTGATGTATTCTGTACACATTAGTCTTCATCCTAATCTGAATAAACACAATGGGATTCAATATATACTGTATGTATTTCAAACTGTACTAAATGAGCATGTGTACATGAGCATTAAATAAATAAAACATTAAGATAAATGGTGATACTATGTACATTCAAACTATACATGTAAATGTATAATATGCATGTAAATTATTGTATATGTAAAGGAGTAATATGTTTTATAAATATATATATAATTTATTAATGTGTGTGTGTGTGTGTGATGTGTGTGTTGAGTGAAGAGGCTTCCTTTATAAGCTGAAACCACATCCTGTGTAAGGATGTGGTTCCTCCCTGAGTGACACATTTGCAATAAACCTTAAACATAAAAAAAAGTAAATCTCCATGTTAGTGACACAAACAGGAAGAGCTACAGAACAGAGCTACAGAGCTACAGAAGAGTAGATATTCATCTTTACCTAATGTCGGATTAGCATTTCAAATTGAGATGGTTTGAAACAACAACAAACAAAAATAAACTATTTATAAATAATAAATATAAAACATGATATGTTGGGGGATATAATGTATACCATAGGTCATTGACATGCCATGTGACATGATGGGGTGGTGGGTATGGGTGATATCATGTAAAACATATTTTGATGAATTGATCACACATTACCGACGAACGTTAATGGGGGGGTGGGGGGGAGGGGGGCGGTGCTGCGTGATCAGCGGTGAACGTTGACGGGGGGGGTTGTGTCGGCCCACAGTATGCCAGATGGCCAGTACAGCCCTGGCGGAAAATGTCACTGCATTCTCGATTCGGACATTATAGTCTATATGTGTGACTGTTGATCCGTTATTGTAAAAACAATAAAAAAAAAATTAAATTTAAATTTTTATTTTTATTTTTATTTTTATTCTCAAAATAATCTTCCGGGCCAAATAATACTGCTGGCGGTGCCACCAATGGCCGGCGGGCCGCCTGTTGCCGACCCATGGTGTAAAGGGTTGAACTACAGCAATCTGCAATCTTGTGTTTCCCTTCAAGGCCAACATTCCGAATCAACACCTTGTCACCTGGTGCAAGTGGACAGTATGGAACTCTCTGATCGTACCGCTGTTTGTTGCCTTCATTTCTCTTCCCATTCATGCTTTCCGCTAACTGATATGCAGCTTGAAGGTCTCGCTTCATGTTCGCGACATACCTCGGGTACGACTTTAGGGATGAGTTGTCATCTGTGACACCAAAACATATGTCAACCGGCAGCCCAGCATCACGTCCAAACATTAAAAAGTATGGACTATGACCAGTGGAATCATTTTTTGTACAGTTATATGCGTGGACAAGGTAACTGACGTGCTGGCTCCATTTCGGAAGGGTTCAGTGTTCCAAGCATATTGAGCAGTGTCCTATTAAAGCGCTCAGGCTGTGGGTCACCCTGAGGGTGATACGGGGTGGTTCTGGATTTTCTCACTCCAAGCATGCCTAGAAGTTCATGAATGAGACGACTTTCAAAGTCCCTTCCCTGATCCGAGTGCACTCTTTTGGGTAAGCCATAGTGGAAGAAGTACTTTTCCCACAGCACTTTGGCAACTGTAGATGACTTCTGGTCTTTGGTGGGAAACACTGTTACCGATCACTACACCGGGCATACCGGGTGTAGTGATCGGTAACAACAAGTACATTGGACACATTTTTGAGTCAGGTTGGAGTGATAAAAAAATTGATGCAGACAAGATCCATGGGTCCATCACTGGCGAGACAGCCTACAGGGAGGAGGTTGGATCGCTGGAGCACTGGTGCCAGGAGAACAGCCTCGCCCTCAACTTCAAGAAGACTAAGGAGCTGATCGTGGTCTTCAGGAAGCAGAGGGGAGAGCACGGCCCTATCTCCATCGACGGTGTTGCAGTAGAGAGGGTCAGCAGCTTCAAGTTCCTCGGCGTGCACATTTCTGAGGACCTCACATGGTCCACGCACACCACACACGTAGTGAAAAGGGCCCAACAACGCCTGTATTTCCTCAGGTGTCTGAGGAAATTCAGCATGGGCCCCGCATCCTGAGAACATTCTATACCGGCACCAGGGAGAGTGTTCTTACAGGGTGTATCACCGCCTGGTACGGGAACTGCACCGCACTCGAGCGCAGAGCGCTTCAAAGGGTGGTGCGGACCGCGCTGTATATCGTTGGAGGTGAGCTCTCCTCACCTCCAACAGTGTAGTGGCAGTATAGCTCAGGAGGTAGAGTGGTCTCACAACCAGAAGGTTGCTGGTTCGATCCCCACCGCCTCCTCCTAGCAAAAGCTGACGAGGTGTCCTTGAACAAGACACCCTAACCCTAACATGGCTGAGTTGACTGGTTAGAAAAGCGCTATATAAATGTCCATTTACCCTTCCTCCTGGATATATACAACCAGCGCTGCGTGGCCAAGGCCAAACTCATCATCACAGTATCAAGTGCTGCACAAATAGACTTAGAGATAGCTTCCACAGTCAGGCCATCAGGCTGCTGAACAAGGGCGTATAGCATATAACAATGTATATTTTATTAAATAGATTTACTTTAAGATTACTTATTTTTATAACTGCTGTCTGTCGTCGGGTATTGCACATAAGATTTTCACTCACTGCTTTATACTAGGGAGCGAAAGAGAGAGAGAGAGAGAGAGAGAAACAGAGAGACTAAGACATATAATATATATATATCATTTTTAATATTTATTAAAAAAAAAAAATTCTTAAGGGTGGAAGGTTTTGTGTTTACATTATTGCTTTCTTTCTCAAATAACCCAAAAACATCATCATCTCACACTAACTCTGCTTTCATGCCATCATTCAGCTCAGCGGAGGAGACCCTGAAATCAGTTCCCCTGAATCGGCCGAATCCAGAATATCCAGAAAAAATCCAATATTGAATCGGGAATCAAAATCGTGACCCCAAAATCAGAATCGGATCCAACGATTGTTCTTCTTGTTCACAGAAGCGACGCTCCAGAAAAGTCTAATTTTAGTCCCAGTTCCACGGTCTCTACGGCGTTTTACCACCAGACATGTACCACATATGTTACCATACAAATAATAACGCTCACATTTGTATATTTCAATGTGACTTTGTGTGCAGCGCAATCAAAAAAAAGTGTGTGTGTGTGTATGTGTGTGTTTGTGTGTGTGTGTGTGTGGATGACAATGCAGACACTTCGTACCAGATCGGGCAAATCAAAACAATACACACACACACACACACACACACACACACGTGTCCGGTGTCTTTCTGTGTTGTGTTGTGCTGATGAATGAATGAAGAGTCAGACAACCTCTCTCATATGCCGTGTATTTCATCTGACAACACAACATAATAAATAACTCTGTCAGGAAACACGTTCAAATCAGCTCCTATACAAACGACCCAATAATCTAATGATGACTAGACATTAAACCAACCAGCAGACATGAAGGTGGACAAAGATGGACACACACCTCTTACCTGTTCTACTGAATACACACTTTGTACTGAGAAGCCCTCTATTCTACTGAATGCATAATGTACTGAAATTACAAGATATTTATTTGCCATTTGTAACAAGTACATTGGAATGCTTGCTCCCCATTCCCTCCCGCAGTAAACATCTCCAAAAACAATACCATAAAAATAATACCTATACTCTATTATACCTATAACTGTACCTATTCTAATAAATACACATTGTAGTGAGTATGTGCCTATTCTGCTGGATATATACTATATATATACTATAATATACTGAATGTATATAGTGCTGACAATGTACTGTGGAGTGTGTGTGGTTGGTGGCTGGTTGAAGCAGCCTCACCTGGCCTGACCAGGCTGCTCACCTGTGGGTGGTTGTTGGTGGTTGTTCATCAAGGCTCACAGGTTAAAACAGCCTCCACCACACACACACACACTGAAGGAAGAGCTCTAGCATGTTCCATCTGCTCTGGTCACCGTGACTCAAACTCTAACAATAAACCGGATTCCTCGCCAACCTGTGTCCTCGTCTTCGGGAGGAGCCCTCAAGCAGCCATGTTAATGGCTGGTGGCAGCGTGGTCCGCTTCATTGGCTCCAATGTAGCGGACCACGCTGCCACCAGCCATTAACATGGCTGCTTGAGGGCTGTGAGCCTTGATGAACAACCACCCACAGGTGTGCAGCCTCACCGGCCAATCAGTCCAACTCGGCTATTGGTGAGGCTTCTTAAAGCACCATCCACACACACTCCACATGTACCTTTTACCGGTTCTGCAGCATCCATACAAGGACTACTGCTAGGTGTGCTGCCACTATCATAACATTGTCTTCCATATGACACGACACTATCCTACTTTTACTGGACTCATTACAGTTACTGCACCGTTCTGCACTACAATGCACTGTATTCATGATGCTGCTGCACTACTGGCACTTTAAAATGCTTTTAAATGCTTGTTAGACAATTCAACACATGAATAAATTGTCACTATTCTATAATCACTAGTCAATAGTGATTCAATAGTCACTATTGTTATTTTTATTGTGTACAGTATCGTTATAGTGTTGTGTAGTATAAGTATAGCATATAGTTCAAAGGATAGCATATAGTGTTAAATTGTAAGGAATTCATACTGCGTGAGGGAATGGGGAGTAAGCATTTCATTGTACTTACTACTAGAAGACTTGAATCTTGACGATTCTACAGAAAACATATTGTAATGAGAATGTACCTATTCTACTACATACATATTGTCCTGAGAATTTACCTATTCTACTGTATATACATTGTACTGAGAAAATACCTTTTCTACTGAATACATATTGTACTGGGAATGTACCTATTCTACTGAATGCATATTTTACTGAAAAGTAACTATTTCTACTAATATATGTACCAATTCAACTGAATACATATTGTTCTAAGGATGAACCTATTCTACTGAATACTTAGTCCATCCATCCATCCATCTTCTCCCGCTTATCCGTTATCGGGTCTTGGAGGTAGCAGCTCCAGCAGGGGACTCCAAACTTCCCTCTCCCTGGCAACATGGACTAGCTCTGACTGGGGGATCCCGAGGCATTCCCAGGCCAGTGTGGAGATGTAATCACCCCACCTGTACCTCGGTCTGCCCCGTGGTCTCTTCCCAGTTGGATGTGCCTGGAAAACCTCCCTCGGGAGGCGACCAGGAAGCATCCTTACCAGATGCCCGAACCACCTCAACTGGCTCCTTTCTACGCGAAGGAGCAGCGGCTCTACTCCGAGTCTCTCACGAGTGACTGAGCTTCTCACCCTATCCCTCAGGGAGATACCAGCCACCCTCCTGAGGAAACTCATTTCGGCTGCTTGTATTCGCGATCTCGTCCTTTCGGTCATTACCCATTGCTCATGGCCATAGGTGAGGGTAGGAACGAAGACTGATCGGTAGATCGAGAGCTTTGCCTTCTGGCTCAGCTCTCTTTTGGTTACAACGGTGCGCCAAAGTGCACCCAATACCGCTCCCACTGCACCTATTCTCCTGTCAATCTCACGCTCCATCCTCCCCTCACTCGAGAACAAGACCCCGAGATACTTGAACTCCTTCACTTGGGATAAGGACTCCCTCCCTACTTGGAGTAGACAATCCACCGGTTTCCTGCTAAGAACCATGGCCTCAGATTTGGAGGTGCTGATCCTCATCCCAGCCGCTTCATATTCCGCTGCAAACCGATCCAGTGAGTGCTGAAGGTCACATACTGATGACGCAAACAGGACCACATCATCTGCAAACAGCAGAGATTCAATCCTGAGCCCACCATACTGAAACCCCTCCCCTCCATGACTACGCCTTGAAATCCTGTCCATGAAAATCACAAACAGGATGGGTGACAAAGCGCAGCCCGGGCGGAGGCCAACACCCACTGGGAACAGGCCTGACTTACTACCGAGAATCCGGACACAGCTCTTGCTTTGGCAGTACAGAGATTGGATGGCCCTCAACAGTGACCCCCGCACCCCATACTCCCGCAGCACCCCCCACAGTATTTCCCGAGGGACCCGATCATATGCCTTTTCCAAATCCACAAAACACATGTAGACCGGATGGGCATACTCCCAAGCCCCCTCCAGGATCCTTGCAAGAGTGAAAAGCTGGTCCGTTGTTCCACGACCAGGGCGGAATCCGCATTGTTCCTCTTCAATTTGAGGTTCGACTATCGGCCGAACCCTCCTTTCCAGCACCTTGGAGTAGACTTTCCCAGGGAGGCTGAGTAATGTGATACCCCTGTAATTGGCACTCACCCTCTGGCCACCCCCGTTTGTCACTCCTCAGGCACTGTCCCAGACTTCCACGCAATGTTGAAAAGACGGGTCATCCATGACAGCCCCTCAACACCCAGAGCCTTTAGCATTTCTGGACGGATCTCATCAACCCCTGGGGCTTTGCCAATGCGGAGATGTTTGACTACCGTAGTGACTTCCTCCAGGGAGATTGATGTTTGCCGTCCTTCATCCTCCAGCTCTGTCTCTACCATTGAGGGTGTAGTTGGGTTAAGAAGTTCCTCAAAGTGTTCTGAATACTTAGTATATATATATATATATATATATATTAAAAAGCACCAATAAAATTACTGAAATGACTGAATTAGTCCAATGAGATGTACTGTACTGTAATGTACTAAATCTGTTGTACAGTCTGTGAAATAAACCAGTCGATGGAGTGAATGGGAAATCTCCTCCTCTGCTTGTTTTGTTGTTGATCAGATTCAAGTCTGCACCGTTTGGAGGAAAAGTGCGACCCCTGGTGGTCAAAGTAGATCGTTGTTTTACCTCTTCTACTGAATCCAAATTGTACTGAGAATGTACATATTCTGCTTTAAATACATTGTACTGAGAAAATATATTTTATACTGAATACATATTGTCGAGTAAATTCCACAGAAAATGGCCCTATTTTTTGGAACATTTTTATTTAAATCTGAAAAGTGTAAAAAGATTGAATTATTTGGTGGTACATGATTAACTAATATAAATGTTTAGTTTTGCGCTATATACATTATTATATGTAAATTACACCTACAATTGTATAGAATGAAACTTGAGAAAACATGAGAAAACAGACATTGAACAATATAGTATTTGTAATCATGTATAATGGGTTTTATTTTATAAGAGAAAGGCTTATTATTATATGTCTTCATGAATTGAGTCTAGAGATACTTATTCAGGAAATCACTTTAGTTGTTTCTGTTGATTATTTTATTATCTAACGAAGGTCCTAGTCTATTTGATTGACAGGTGAGATGATCAGAGGTGTGGAGTTTTTACCTCCATCATGTAAACATGGACAGCCCTTTGAAGAACACTAGCTCAGTCTGGTCCAGGTGGAGCTTTAGGTGGTGCATCGACATCCACTTTGAGATGTCTGCTGAGCACGCCGCAATGCGTGTTTCCACTTGCGTGTCCGAGGGTGGAAACGACAAGAGCGGTTGGGTGTGGTCAGCATAGCGGTGGTAGGATAAGTCATGGGAGTGGATAACAGGACCGAGGGACGTTGTGTAGAGGGAGAAGAGAAGAGGACCTAGGACCGATCCTTGTGGAACCCCAGTAGT
>JANIIK010001511.1:0-7500 GCA_027704905.1 Muraenolepis orangiensis | reverse complement strand
GTTGTGCTGTTTTGCTCACCTTGTTGTGGTTTCTGTCTGTTTTGTTCCTAAACGCGTTGTGTTTTTCTCCTGAAAGAGAGAACTGCCTCCCGGTCGGGTGGTTTGGTTTCTGTGAACAAGCTGTCCTCTTAGCTCCGCCCCCAACAAATGGCCCCGCCCCCACGGACAAACACTTTACTGACACTTAAACTTTCAGGCTCTTACTTCGGGCGCATTAGATTAGATTAGATTAGATTCAAATGTATTGTCAGTGTACTACAGCACAAGTAGAGTACAGAGAAAGGAATTTGGCGTCTAACCAGAGAGCAAAAGTAGCAGTAAAGTTCACGGTTATATATAATGTTATATATAATGTTATATATAATGTACGGTTGTTGAATAATATGTAAAAACAGTCTACTAAAAAAACTACTACTAAAAACAGGTATTTATATATTATAAATAACTTATAGAGGAGGTATGAGACATGTGCAGAATTATAGGTGTTTATATATAAGAGGTAAGTATAAACAGGTAGTGAGCAGGGATGTATAGTTGTATCAGCAGTCCACAATTATTATATATATAATATATAATATTATATAATATATAATATATACATACATGGTAAGTACAGTAAAAATGTAACATGACTATCATACAGGTATGTAAACAATAAATATGTATTAACTATTAATATGTAAAGTTGGATTCTTTGTGTGTTCTTTCTGTCCTCATCTTGGTCCACTCTTTACAGACAGCTACTCAGAATGGTGGCTGCATGTAGTGTGACTCTCTCTCTCTCTCTCTCTCTCTCTCTCTCTCTCTCTCTCTCTCTCTCTCTCTCTCTCTCTCTCTCTCTCTCTCTCTCTCTCTCTCTCTCTCTCTCTCTCTCTCTCTCTGCGGATCAGTGCAGCTGATCGGTAGCGCTCAGCTGGCAGCAGCCAAGCCGCACCCTCCGCCCAGTGAGGTGGCGGTCCGGGGGACTGCTGAGGTGGTGCCCGCTGAGGCACTCGCTGTGGATTCGGTGGCGGAGTCGGAGGTGACTGAGGCACCGGTCCCGGCTGGGGTCGCTGATGGAACAGGTGTGGAGATCTCGACATATGGTGATGGTGGTAGCGGGGTGGTGAGCAGCGGGAGGTGGGACCAGGTGATGGTGGTAGCAGGGTGGTGAGCAGCGGGAGGTGGGACCAGGTGATGGTGGTAGCGGGGTGGTGAGCAGCGGGGAGGTGGGACCAGGTGATGGTGGTAGCGGGGTGGTGAGCAGCAGGGAGGAGGGACCAGGTGATGGTGGTAGCGGGGTGGTGAGCAGCGTGGAGGTGGGACCAGGTGATAGCGGGGTGGTGAGCTGCGGGGAGGGGGGACCAGGTGATGGTGGTAGCGGGGTGGTGAGCAGCGGGGAGGGGGGACCAGGTGATGGTGGTAGCGGGGTGGTGAGCAGCGGGGAGGGGGGACCAGGTGATGGTGGTAGCGGGGTGGTGAGCAGCGGGAGGTGGGACCAGGTGATGGTGGTAGCGGGGTGGTGAGCAGCGTGGAGGTGGGACCAGGTGATGGTGGTAGCGGGGTGGTGAGCAGCGGAGAGGTGGGACCAGGTGATGGTGGTAGCGTAGTGGTGAGCAGTGGGGAGGGGGGACCAGGTGATGGTGGTAGCGGGGTGGTGAGCAGCGGGGAGGTGGGACCAGGTGATGGTGTTACTCCAAGCTAGAACAGGAGGTGGAGAATATGGATTACGATTCAGAAGCTGAGAGCTTGTCCGATTTACCCGGTAGAAGTGGGGATGTGTATTCGTTAGATGATATCAATCATTTTTTGGACGATACGTTTGGAAAGCCGGTCAAACTTAAGGACTGTTGGGACTGTTGTAACGATGCAGAAGCTTGTTGGGGTTGACCTGCTGGACGACAAAAAACGTTTTCGACAAACATGTCACTGCCACGAGAAAAGCTCTTAGAATAAGTAAAGCTAAGAACACCAAGAAAGTCAAATTAAGCAAATAAAAGGATCATGTCTCAGATTTTTTCTTCATGTTTACTCTTTTTTTCCCTCTTTTTTCCCCTCTCTATGTATCTATGTAAGTTGTGTGCACACATAAGGGCGTAATTCCAATGCATTGGTTGTGAAATGGATGAACAATAAGCGCTTGTATTGATTGATTTGTGACAATCGGTTTGACTTTAAGACATTAAAATACGGAGGAGTGCGTTGCGGACATCCCAGCAGCTGACAGCCCGTCAGCTACTGGCAAGCTGGACTGCGTTGCCAGCTGTAGTGACGCACAAAGCGCTAAGCGGCTGGTTCAACTCTCTGCCAAAGCACCTGAGAGGTTGCAAAATGTCAGAAAGGCTAAGCTAAACTAAGCTAGCAAATTAAGAACAAATATAAAAGATTTGATGCTAAATGGTGAACATTTAGAAATGCTCTTGATGTTTCCATTGAATTGTGTGTTGAAACAAGGTCTACGCGTGACACCTTTTGTTTATTGCCACATGATGAAAGGGACAGACATGGAACATGCTTTAAAGCCTAAATGTTGTTCAATGATGAATTGATTGCCAAAACCAAGGTGTGGGTTTGTCAAACTGAGGAGACAATAATAATAATGATGAAATCAATCCTGATGACAGAGTTTCTAATGTTGTGTTAATGTCTAATGTTGTGATGACAGTGTTTCTAATGACTTGGAAACTGAGCTATCTGTATCTACTGCTAGGCTAGCCTTTTTACAGGGATCACATGTCCAACGTTCCTCTCTAACACCAACAAAGATGGACAAGGGACCAAAGCAAGCTGATAGGCAGCTTGCATTCAAGGAAGATGCTTGTATACTAAATCAACATCAGTATCTGGGAACATCACATGGGTTGACAACTGGTGAATCAACTGCTTGGGGAAATCAACAGGAAAATCACCATCAGCAAGTCAATCAAATTCCACCTGAAGGTTTATTCACGATAATGCAAAAGCAAAATGAATTAACAGCTGCACTTCAGCAACGTTTACTGTCTCTACCAGCAAGTATAATTCCATTGTGTTGATGGAGACCTGTTTCAGTTCAAAGCTTTCATTAAAGACTTTGAGCAAGGAGTGGAAACCAAAGCCAGCAAAGCTGACTGCTTGTCCTAGTTCAACAGTTCACAAAGGGACCGCCACTGGAACTGGTTCGTAGCTGCCAGCACATGGCTCCAGAACGGGGCTACATTGTGGCAAAGGGTCTCTTACAAGAACATTTTGGCAATGAGTACAAGATCGCTTGGCCGACAATAACAAAGGCAGAAGACATTAATGCGCTGCAAGCATGCTTTATTTCTGCGTGGATGTGCTATGGGATGTGATGGAAGAACTTCAGTACATGCGGGAGTTGGATTTGCCCTCCAATACGAAAATGGTTGTCTCCAAGTTGCCATAGAAACTAAGGGAACAATGGAGAAACAAAGCTCATAACATCATGGAGGCCTCAAACAACAGAGCTCATTTCATTGACTTGGTCAAATTCATTGAGAGACATGTACGAGTCCTTTCTGATCCGATCTTTGGAGACATCGAGGATTTAGGACATAAATCAGCTGCTATACGATCTTCAAACATGTGTCAGCCACAATAGATTCTAGATAGAGAATGAAAGGAAGTAGTTTTGCCACTTTCCCAATGAGTGAGGTAGGAATTAAAACGTCAAAACCACAGAGGAGAGCTTGGTGTGTCATTGTTGTGATCACAACACTCACCTTTTGGGCAAATGTAAGCAGTTCAACAGAAGGAAGCACAGAGACTAAATGCTATTTCTAAAGGAGAAAGGAGTTAGCTTTGGATGCTTGTGTATTGGACACATAAGTCTGGACTGTAAACAACACTTGATCTGTGAGGTTTATGAAAAGCAACATCCTACTGCGCTGCATATAAATACGTCTAATGTGGAATTGGGACAAACGACTAAACCACAAACTTCCCCTCAGACATGTGGACGAAAAGGGGCCGGAAATGATGGCTGCATTCTTTCAATCATTCCAGTGCAGGTCAAGTCCACAAAGGGAAGTGAGATTATACAAACCAATGCATCCTGGAAGCACAGCAATATTGTGCTCAGATGATCTCATACACAGATTAAACATCACAGGAAAAATTAACTAAGGGACAGAAAAAGGTTGTTCCAGCTTACTCCTTAGTTGGGATGGAGGTATCTGGTCTTGAGGAAAATAACTTTTATCCTCTTCCAGAAGTCCTCACACATTGCCATTAACCACAGAAAACATTGCTACTACCGAAGATGTGAAGAGGTGGAATAATTTGTCAAAAGTTCATCTCCCCAGCATAAATGCCAATGTTGACATGTTGATTGGAACCAACGCTCCCAAGATAGTGTAACCAGTCTCTGCATTCTGCTGAGACTGTTGTAGCAAAAATTCTATGTGGATGTTTGATGGGCTTGGGTTCAGAGAAGGCAGTAATACAAATGGTTGAAGATCTTAATGCTCTCTGTAAAAGAGGAGGTTTTGTGCTGGAAGGGAAAAGCAAAGGAAAAGGAGTATCGTCGCTGGTGATATTGTTGTCATCATGGATTCCTCAGCTCCCCGTGGTTCCTGGCCTCTCGGCAAAGAGGTTTTTCCTGACAAAGGAGGACTGGTGCACTCTGTAAAGCTACAGACCAAGACAAGCATTATTGTGCAACCTATTACTAAACTATGTTTAGTACAAGAAGTGTAGAATGTGTGCTTCTACGTATAGAAAAATGATTTTCATATTTGGCTCCTTAATTGTTTGCATTGGATTTATACCTGTACTACCAATTAGGGACCGGTATGTAGGAGACAATGAACACTGTGGGTATAAAGGTAGGAGCCAATGTTTGGTGGTTTGAGGTTCCGTATGTAACTATTCAACTGAATACGTATTGTACTGGGAATGTATTCTATTGATACATATTGTACTGAGAATGTACCTATTCTATTAATCCATCCATCCATTGTCTACCTCTTATCAGGGTCGGGTCACGGAGGTAGCAGTTTCAGCAGGGGACTCAAAACTTCCCTCTCCCTGGCAACATGGACCAGCTCTGACTGGGGGGTCCCGAGGCGTTCCCTGGCCAGCATGGAGATTTACTCACCCCATCTGTACCTTGGTCTGCCCGTGGTCTCCTCTCACCTGTACCTTGGTCTGCCCGTGGTCTCCTCCCACCTGTACCTTGGTCTGCCCGTGGTCTCCTCCCACCTGTACCTTGGTCTGCCCCGTGGTCTCCTCCCACCTGTACCTTGGTCTGCCCCGTGGTCTCCTCCCACCTGTACCTTGGTCTGCCCCGTGGTCTCCTCCCATCTGTACCTTGGTCTGCCCATGGTCTCCTCCCACCTGTACCTTGGTCTGCCCATGGTCTCCTCCCACCTGTACCTTGGTCTGCCCCGTGGTCTCCTCCCACCTGTACCTTGGTCTGCCCCGTGGTCTCCTCCCACCTGTACCTTGGTCTGCCCCGTGGTCTCCTCCCACCAGTACCTTGGTCTGCCCCGTGGTCTCCTCCCACCAGTACCTTGGTCTGCCTCGTGGTCTCCTACCTGTACCTTGGTCTGCCCCGTGGTCTCCTCCCACCTGTACCTTGGTCTGCCCGTGGTCTCCTCCCACCTGTACCTTGGTCTGCCCCGTGGTCTCCTCCCACCTGTACCTTGGTCTGCCCCGTGGTCTCCTCCCACCTGTACCTTGGTCTGCCCGTGGTCTCCTCCCACCTGTACCTTGGTCTGCCCCGTGGTCTCCTCCCACCTGTACCTTGGTCTGCCCCGTGGTCTCCTCCCACCTGTACCTTGGTCTGCCCGTGGTCTCCTCCCACCTGTACCTTGGTCTGCCCCGTGGTCTCCTCCCACCTGTACCTTGGTTTGCCCGTGGTCTCCTCCCACCTGTACCTTGGTCTGCCCATGGTCTCCTCCCACCTGTACCTTGGTCTGCCCCGTGGTCTCCTCCCACCTGTACCTTGGTCTGCCCCGTGGTCTCCTCCCACCTGTACCTTGGTCTGCCCCGTGGTCTCCTCCCACCAGTACCTTGGTCTGCCCCGTGGTCTCCTCCCACCAGTACCTTGGTCTGCCTCGTGGTCTCCTACCTGTACCTTGGTCTGCCCCGTGGTCTCCTCCCACCTGTACCTTGGTCTGCCCGTGGTCTCCTCCCACCTGTACCTTGGTCTGCCCCGTGGTCTCCTCCCACCTGTACCTTGGTCTGCCCCGTGGTCTCCTCCCACCAGTACCTTGGTCTGCCTCGTGGTCTCCTACCTGTACCTTGGTCTGCCCCGTGGTCTCCTCCCACCTGTACCTTGGTCTGCCCGTGGTCTCCTCCCACCTGTACCTTGGTCTGCCCCGTTGTCTCCTCCCACCTGTACCTTGGTCTGCCCCGTGGTCTCCTCCCACCTGTACCTTGGTCTGCCCCGTGGTCTCCTACCTGTACCTTGGTCTGCCCCGTGGTCTCCTCCCACCTGTACCTTGGTCTGCCCGTGGTCTCCTCCCACCTGTACCTTGGTCTGCCCCGTGGTCTCCTCCCACCTGTACCTTGGTCTGCCCCGTGGTCTCCTCCCACCTGTACCTTGGTCTGCCCCGTGGTCTCCTCCCACCTGTACCTTGGTCTGCCCTGTGGTCTCCTCCCAGCTGGATCTGGAAACCTCCCTCAGGAGGCAACCAGGAAGCATCTGAATTCATATTGTAGAGAAAATTCCACATAAAATGCCCCCACTTTTTGTACATTTTTATTGAAATAAGAAAAGTGTACACATTTGATTATGTTTTATGTCACATGGTTCAGAAGAATAAACTACAAGAAATAAATTTGAAAACTATATACATTAACATCCAAAATAATCCTCAACATTTTCAGGGAGACGGACAACAGGGTTATAAAGAAAACCAACTTATTCTTGAGGAAGTAAAAAGACCAACACAATAACAACATGTGGCCTGTAGGTGGGGCTATTTAGTGACTAATCTCTACTGTAGACAGAGGCCTCTTTGGAGAGATTTCTAAAATGGCTGATCTGCTATGAATACTCTCTATTCAGAAAATAAAACCATGACTGTCCAGTTTGCATTGTGGTGGCACTTTGTGGATAGTTGTCATGACTTAACTGTAGAATTTTATTATTTAAATGAATTTTTTGAATTTTTATGAATATCACATTTTTTTATTTTCCCCTTATAATCAAAACGTCTGACAAAAATAATCAGAATATAAATACCTTTATTATCGTAGCACAAGTACAACATAATTACGTAGCAATCTTCATGGTCACTCTTTACACACATAATAGCAATTGAAAAATATACATGAAGCAAAACTAAAATAAATAAACAGATCTCAATTGCCAAATATATATATACAGACACATTGCAGTGGCCTCTATGAACAAGGAGTAACAATTACAAAATATATAAACTGTACATACAAAGCTGCAGTGGGACGTAATACTGTAACTAGGTATTGTAGTATTGATGCAATACAATATTGTGCAGTCATATTCAGTTCCCGCTGCCTCAGCAGAGCAGCATCCAGAAAGCCTCTTCCCAC
>JANIIK010001509.1:10000-26842 GCA_027704905.1 Muraenolepis orangiensis | reverse complement strand
ATTAGGAAGGGGGCCACAATTGTAAAATGTCTTGAAGGCGAGGGCCACAAGACTGTGACAACGAAAATGAACAAATGCCATTGTTATTGTACAACCAACCATGCAATAATAATAATGATTATTATTATTGTTGTTATTATTATTATTGTAGTAGTAGTAGTCGGTGCTGCAGACCTGACGTCGAGCGAATATGATTCACAATTTTTATGACAGTCTCCATTGCTTCTTTCAACTCCCCTGACAATTTCGCACACAGAACTGATTGATGTATGATGCAATGCAGTGTGTTCACTGTGGGATGCTCTGCACATAAGCGAGATGCAAAGCCCCTTTCTTTCCCAATCATGGACGGGCAGCCATCGGTAACGAGAAAGGTTGATCTTACCTAGATCCAAACCCTTCTCTTCAAAAAAACTCCAAACTGCAGCGAAAATCACTTCACCTAGTAGTGCTGGTTATCAGTGGTAAAAGGCATAACAACTCCTCTTTAAAAACGTCACCATCGAAGTACCTCACAAACAGCGAGAGCTGTGCCGTATCTGTTGCATCAGTCGATTCATCGACAGCGATGTACTCTGTAGATTTGAGATCGGCAATTAATGCTGAAAAACAGTCCTCAAACAGTACCTCTACTCTTCGACTTCCCGATGTGTCAGAGTACACTCCTTCACAACTTCAGCGTCAGTGAATGTCTTTCTCTTTTTGGCTAAAGCGATCACTCATAGAGAAGCAGCAGTGGCCTTTTCCTGGGCTGTATAAGCAGTTGTAAGAATAGTGGTTGATGCAGTGTAAGAAGATTTAAGTATTTCTATTTTACCACGTCAAGCTGTGCTACCAGGCGGGTAAGCAAGCATTGAAGTTAGCAGCATGCTTGGTCTCATAGTGGCGCCTCACATTAGCAAACCTTGCAGACTGAAACAGTTATTTGACATATTAACATAAAGGTCTAGGATTGGCGTGCGATGGTAAAATAAATACAAAATCATCAGTCCATTTGGGGTTGAAGTGTCGGTTTTTTCACCGTAAATTTTCCGCCGTTTCTCTCGCGCTCATTTTGGATCAGTAATGAGAGTAACGAGATTGACACGATGTCGCGATAATTACACGCTGATCAGTCCAATGCAAGATTGCCTTTTAAAGAACTATTGAGGAGAAATAATTTGGACTCATTTAATTCGGATAACATAATAGCGAACATATATTGACATTTATTTAATGATTAAAAAAATAATAAAAATTAAATATATATATATATATATATTTTTTTTTTTTTTTTTTTTACATTTACACAATATGGAGTGGTGTTCCAGGGGCCACGAGAAAGCTCCCCGCGGGCCGGATTTGGCCCGCGGGCCGCCAGTTTGAATATCCCTGCAGTACAGTATTGACAATTAAGACAAACAAGACCAAGTTTCAGCGTAGAGACCATTACTCATCGCATTAGACCAACTGTAGGCTATGGTTATCCAGCAAGGCTAGATATTAGGCAGTTTGGATACTGCCACCTAGCGTTGAAATCTCCATGGAAAAGAACGACGGCTTCTATGGAATGTTTCCATGGAAAAAAGCATACAAATAAAAAAATTCAAGAAAAAAACATGAAAAGCTGCTCTTTTTTTTGTTGATTTTTTATTACATATATTATTTATATTTTTATGGTATTGTTTTGGAGCTGTAAACTGCATACTGCCCCTGCTCACTACCTGTTTTATACTTACCCTGGCATATATATGTATTAGTGCTGTCAATAGATCAACATATTTAATCGGATTAATCACAATACAATTCTGATTAATCAGATTAATACATGTTTGCAGGTGGCAAAACAAATGCAGGTATGGAAGAATGAAATGCGAAAAGCAGTCAGAGTCAAGATTTTTATTATTTTATAAGTTAATTTTTCCCTTTAGTTTTTCTCTCAGGGAGTAGTCTCAGGAGTGCTTAGTATTGCCCAAAACATCGATAATAAGTTATCAAGCAGATAACTGCATAACTAATCTGTTACAAAATAATGTCTGCAACAAAGTGAACATAAACAGCTTGCCTGAAAGTTGTTTGCAAAGAAACATCTCAAGCAAATTAATGTTTCAACAAGTACGACACTTTAAGAAACTGAATAACAAAGTGCCAATGTGAACAATTATTTTTCACATTCTTAGCTGTAAAATGACATTGAAACAGTGTAAGCTTTTGGGCATGAGTCCAGTCAACAGGTTTATTTAGTCTATTGTTCTTTTAACCAGTTGCTCAGACACACTTGAATAGGCCTATGTCACATTCCTGCTTCCGGAGCCTTAAAAATCGCCGAGCAGTGTACTCTTACTTCCGGTACTTTACCCCAGATACGTGACAAACTGTGTCCGCCTCCTCTCCTCTCTGTTATTGTAGTGTACCGGGCTGCTCAAACGTCTAAACAAAGACAGCCCTACCTCATTTGCACGATTTCCCCCAAAGACAAACTCCTCCGCAAATCTTGTGTGAGGCTGATAAGGAGGATGAAGGTCCCTCGTTTCATGTTCTCAGGGGTAGTGCGTATGTCCTGCAGTTTGCACTTTGAGCATATACGTCTCGAAAAGTGGGCGGAATAGGCTATAATGACGGGTAAGTGTGTGATTAAAAGCACTGTCCTGACCCTCACACACTCCATCTCTCATCCGAATAGAGCCACACAATGGATGGTAAGTATGTGATTAAAAAGCACAGGTCCAAGTAGGGCTGGGCGATACGGACCAAAACCCGGTATTTTTAGGCTGCATCGCGATATACGATATATATCGGTATTTTATACAAATTCAGTTTTAACTCACTGCCACAAGTATGTCACAAGCACTTTTATTTTAAGACAACTCATATTCATAAGAAAACAGAATATAGCTGCACACTACATATTAACACGTAAATTAAAAGGTACATTGAAATAATCCAAATCCATCAAATAAATTGCCTATATTAAATACATAGGCATACCTCTGCTCCTACACAAAATCGCCTTTCGTTATATGGCGATATATCCAGATAGAGCCACAAGACACAATGTCGGGGAATTGTATGATTCGGATTTAGACTTCGTCACAGTAGAGTGATCATTCACTAGTTGAACCACATCGTCTGGACCGACTTTTGGAAGGTTATGCAGCGATGTTGTCCAGCGATAACTGTCCGCCATGGTGAATGCTATAACCAGAACTTGGGATACACTGCTTCAGCGATTTTTTAACTGGTACTTCCGGCTTTCAAATCTAACGTGATATAGGCCACGTGATATTCCAGCTTGTGGTTCCATCCTGAATGAGGCTCCTCCTCCTTTTGCCCACGAGAGGCTTGGCTCCCCCTTCTGCCCGTGAGAGGCTTGGCGCCTCCTTCTGCCCGTTTTTTTTAATCTTATTTATCTTTATCTTATTTGTATAACTGCTGTCTGTCGTCGGGTATTGCACATAAGATTTTCACATCACTGCTTTATACTTGTGTAAACTGAAGTGACAATAAACTTGACTTGACTTGAGAGGCTTGGCTCCTCCTTCTGCCCGTGAGAGGCTTGCTGGACTTTCCGCTGGTTTTGCAGCAGTGGCGGCTCGTCCATAGGGGCGCAGGGGCGCCGCCCCACCTGGTTGAGAGAGGAAAAAAAAATAGTGTTTTTTATTTTTTTTTTTTTTGACCCCTAAAAATAAACTAAATATGTTTAAAATGAATAATAATTACTCATTTTATGTATGTTTGTGTTTAAAATGCACAATAACGTTAATATAGCAAATATAAATCATTGTTGTGCGTGATATTCTCCCCCCTCGTTTGTCATTGACGTCACTCTCATAGAAATCTGGTACCTACCTCCAAACCTGGGCGCACGGCAGTGCGCCCAGGATCTCCGCGTCACTGCGCGCAAGCGGCCAATGAAGATGGATCAAGCAATTAAATGTAGCCTATCAAGGGTCCTGAATACGATCTCTGGGAGCGCATTTCATTGCGCCCGAACAAGAGAAACCAGTCACGCATGCACGACTCAAATTGAGTGGCGCATGCGTGAGCAAATTGAGTGGCGCATGCGTGAATGCGTGAGCAAAGTTTTTTTTTATTGTGGACGATGTAAACGTAAAGTAAAGGGGATAAGAAATGTTGGTCTTGCTGTATAAACATGCAGCTTGTGTCATTTGTATGTAAACGGTGTGGATTGGGGTTTTGTAAGTTTATCGTGGACACGTGCTTCCCCAATGCTAGCTACAGGGTCCTCTGTGTGTTTGTCTGCTAATATAGGCTGTGGTCGAATGTATTAAGCATTTGTATTCTATTTAATTAGTTAAATTCAGAAGCATTTGTTAATGAGTCAGTTCGCGTCTTGCTGTCTGAGGAGAGGAGATTGAGACCCGTGTGTGTGGGTGAGACCTCATGTTGCAAGTTTGTTCTTTTTTTGTTCTGTACAGGACACAGCCATTACACTAGCTACCATGGAGAATTCTGTCAAATCCCTCAAAGCAACACCATTTGAAAGACGAACACTGCAAGAAAAACTCAGAGTGAAAGAGTTTGGACCTCATCAGCCTGACATCAGCATTCAGCAACCAGCAACAGACAGAGGAAGGCTATATATTCAGTCGTTTTCCAGAACCTGGTTTGCTAAGTGGTTCTTGTATAGTTAGTATAGCATAGGTACATAGATTTAACTGTATATTGTATAGTAGTGTAGTGTACATAGGACCCAGTACCTTTTAGTTTGTAAGCTTAACATTGTATTGCATTTTATCTCAGGACTTGTATCAGGTCTATTTTATTATCTTCTATTTTGTTCTAATTACTTTTGCACAATCGAATGTAAGACCATATTTAGGTATTATTTTTGATGGCACACTGGGTAGTCTTTCTAATATAAGACCATATTTTTTTCTTATGTTTATTTTCTACTAGGCACCATATAATAAATGTTCTTTCACCATAAGTTTCAAGTTTGTTTATTATTTGTCACAACAAAATACAGAATACTGATTGATTGTGCTACATACAGTAAAAATAAAGTAAGTAAAATAAGAAATTAAGCAGTAAGTAAAGGAATGTTCAGTCAATATACATATATACAATACAGAGTAGAATGAGTAACGGTGAGGTTTATATTATGTATATGTTTTTTATTTTTAATTAGCCCTCTCGGTCGTTTACATGGTGAAATGGCGCCACCGTCTGGGTAAATCCGGTATTGCACAGCAGATATGATTTAAAACATTTTTTTTTACCCCTGCGCCCCTCCTACTTCGGATGTCACCGGCCGCCACTGGTTGAACCTCACCGAGCTGATGGGACGAGGAGGAGGAGGAGAAGGACGAGGACTTGCTTTACACTGTCCCGCCAGCAGCCCATCCAGAGACACACACACACACACACACACACACACACACACACACACACACACACACACACACACACACACACATACACACACACACACACACACACACACACACACACACACACACACACACTCACACATACACACACACACATACACACGCACACACACACACACGCACACACACACACACACACACACTCACACATACACACGCACACACACACACACTCACACATACACATACACACACACACACACACTCACTCCTCCTGGTGTAATCCTTCAGGTCTCTTCTCCTCTGCTCCTTCTTTTCCTCGTGTTTTTCTTAAAGCTCCGATGGTCAAAGAATACAGACAGCGTCCTCCGTCTCCCTTCTCCCTGTGTGTGTGTGTGTGTGTGTGTGTGTGTGTGTGTGTGTGTGTGTGTGTGTGTGTGTGTGTGTGTGAGTGTGTGTGTGTGTGTGTGTGTGCGTGTGTGTGTGTGTTTGCAGTGGTGGGCCGTCAGGGCCAGCAAGGCCATCTCTGCTGGCCTAAACATCATCAGAATATAAATTATATTGTGATATCTTCTTTCCACAAATATGTATTAAATAATTCCCCATAGTCTATTATCTTCATTCCATAGCTTTCCTCTTGGTTGCGCTGCTTCCAGCCTCAGATTGAGGTTGGAGGGCTGGCCTTTATGTTAGAGCTTTTATCCAATCATATTTCAGCCATCATGTGTTGCCAGGGTCCGAGAAATCTGCCCTTAGGCCTTCAGAATCAACAGTGCGGGCGCCCGGAGCTTAAAGTGAACGGAACAAATCGGTGACGTTAACCAATCAGATTTCGAGTTGGCGACACCGGCGCCAGCTAGCAGGCGTACGATAACGTCAGCACGTGCCCGTCTTTTGATTGGATACGCGCTATTGAGAGGCGGAGCTATGCAGAGCTAGCAAACTGAACTTGAACGAGTTAATTTGTGTAGATTTCTACAAGCTGTTTTTTTTTACTGAAACGCACAGATAAACTGAACAACAGAGTCATTGAAGTCTTCTAGAGGAAAGAAAGGAGGATGGATTTTCTGTTCAAATAATCAGTTGTTTTGGTGAGTACAAAGCATTACATTTTTAATTTAATTTTTATATATTTTTGTCATTTTATTTCGTTAATAATAAATCAATATTAACAAATTAATATATATGTAAATCAAATGACAGATATATAAAAAAATAATGTTTGATGCTTCTGCAAGAGATGTAGAGATATGTGTGGGCACTGGCTCAGCTGTGCAGTAAAAGCACTCAAGGAGACTTGATGAATTGTTTTGGTTGAAGCTTTATCAAAGTGGACATTCAAGGCTAGGAATACACTTTCACCACTGTCGCAAATATATCCTCATGAACAAATGCTAATTGTTGAAAAATGCTGCTTTGGGTGCGACAATCAGCTGTTTAGTGAGCAAACTTGTTAAAACTCACATACTTTTGGAGGACTTAATAAAACTTTGTAGACTAGTTCCTTAAAATCGCCTTTTATTTTTAAGTTTTGACAGTATCTGTCAAGTCAAACCAGAAACGAAATACTGTGGAAAAACATGGCTGCAGCCAATTTCAAATCAACCCCATCGACGCGCATTGAAGAGCAGGCGGCGTCACAAATAGAGGAGGTCCCGGAAATAAACAGGTGAACAGACACCGCGGAACACAAACTCCGCGGAGAAAGGAGCCTGTTAAACAGACAAACTGCGGATGTGGAACCATCTCTAACACCCGGAAGGCAGCCGGTAAGATGCTGTACCTTGGTAGACTTTCGGGAGGACTTGCCACCGCTGCTGCCTAGCCGCTCTCGCGCTGGCTTTGTGGCGCGGGGAAAGAGCCTGTGTGTGCGTGTGTGTGTGTGGGCGTTTGTTTGGCTCTTTGCATGTGCGCGGGGAATGGTGATGAGCTGTTGTGTATAGTATTTTGTTAGTTACTGATTATTAATTGTTGGATTGTATTATATTGTTCACTATTAATTATTATACAGTACTATTATTTATTAATACCGTGATTTCATTTCCTTCCCCAAAAGGTTTTTCACCTGCACTCAAATTGGCCCAAATGAATGAAAGTACTCTGGTGAAAATAAAAGAAGAGAAAAAGAAATTCAGTTTGGTCATTTGTTGAGTGAAATCCAGTTGGACTCTTCGGGTAGATGGCGTCCCTATCAAGTGGGGAATCTGCAGTAAACACATAACTTGACAGTGAAAAACCGCAAGACCTGAAAACTGGAGACAGGAAACGGTCAATCTAGGAATTGTGTGCTGGAACAGCAGGAGCAATAACCTGGAAACAAACAATCAAGTTCAAATAAGACGACACAAAATCATCATTGAACAGGTGTACTTACCTTCTCATCTCTGAGCAACCTGGGGAATTAAATATGGCTGAAGAAGCTATTGGAAAGCCAGTTGAGCAACTCAAGGTGGAGAGAGCGACGGCAAAACGATTGTTCTCTCGTCTGGTCAACAGTATTACCAGGACCTATGGAGACATGTCTGAAGAACAGCTCAGAGACAGCTTTGAGAAGCTCACAACAGGTGCTGAAAAAGTCATGGAGGCTAATGACGATGTGGAAGCTGCATTCATTGCAGATCTGGAGGCGGAGCTGGACGCAGATGAGGAAGCTGTGTTAGTAGAACAGCAAAAGGCCGACCTAACAAAGACTGCAAATGAGTGTGAGGGGAAACTAAAGGAGGTCAAAGGTCTAATTCAGGAGGCTCTGTGGACCAACTTTGGAGTTGGTGAAATGTCCACAGCACTACAGGCAGCAGAGGCTGTGTGTGGACGCGCCACTGCTGCAGAACCCAGCGGTAGCCAGGAGGGGTATAACTTCATGCTCAACCACCTGCAAGAGCTAGTAAGGACCGCAAAGGAGGTGCACGGTCGGTGGGAACGATGGGTCCCCCCAGACGAGAGAAGGGGCATTCAGAATGCCCTAAGGGGCCTCGATCTCGAAGTCCCCCAGCTGGTTTCCAGAAAAGCCGACTTCATGCAGTGGAGGATAAAGGAGGATGCTGAAAGAGGACCGATTGCCCCCAATTATCCCGTGGCGGCCATCAGGTTGAAACCGACATCCCTTCCCAAGTTCACCGGCAACAAACGTGATTTCCACAGGTGGAAGAAGGACTGGGAAGCACTCCAGAGACAGGGTGAGCCGACCGGTTCAAGGGAGGTGAAAAAGGTTCATCTACTAGACAGTCTTGATGACAGAATCATAAGGGACCTTCGCCTCACTACTTACAACACTGCAGATGACATCTTCCGTGTCCTACAAAACCGCTATGGCAACCAAACATCCATTGCTATTGAAATAGTGGAGGAGTTACAGAGGATGCCAGCTGTCAGGAGCAATCAGCCACGGAAAATAGTGGAATTAATTCAAGCTGTGGAGAAGGCGCTTCAAGACTTGAGTGACCTCGGAGACACAGGTGCTATTAAAAATCCGCTGGTAACGAGATCAATAGAAAGTAAACTTCCTGAATCTCTCAAAAAGGAATGGCTTGTCTATGTCGCTGACAGGAGAAATGCTGTGGCACCAGACAATCGGTTTGACAGTCTCTTGACATTTCTCAAGGAGCAAGAGAGCATATATGAGCAGCTCGAGCAACTGAGGGATGAAGAGCCAAGTAAAAGAGAAACCAGGACTGAGCCAAGATATGCCAGAACAAAATCTACCAAGTCAGGCGATGACCACACAGGGTGTGTAGTCTGTGGTGATGAAAAGCACAGGAAGAAGCTCTACTTTTGCAAGGAGTTTCGAGTGCTAAAGCTAGCAGAGAAAAAGGCTGCAGTCGGAAAGTTGGGAGCATGCAAGAGGTGTCTTGAGGTTCATGAAAGCAGTTCTTATTGCAAACCCGGCTTTCTGTGCACAAACTACGTCTGCAAGGAGGAGCGTACTCCTGAGCACCATTTCTATCTGTGCCCCAATGCTGAGTTGAAGAAAAGCGGCGCAGGTCAGAAAAAGAGCAGTTTTGGTCCAGAGGAAGAGAAAAGCAGGAGGAAATATACAGAGGAGCAGGAGAGGTTCTTCAACAGGCTTCAACCAGAGTTGGCAAAGCAGTGTCGGGATGTATTCTCAAACACTGCATCGAAGGCTTTCAGCACTGTAAAAGAGCAGCCGGGCCTTCTAGTGGAGAGCGGGTTGAAAGAGCTGCCAGTGATCATGATGCTTCTCGAAGTCACAGCCAATGCTGGGCAGAAAATTGGGACGTTAATTGATTTGGCTTCAGACACCAATTACATAACCCACAAGGCTGCAAACAGGCTCAACCTCAGAAGTGAAGGAATCACCCTCGTCGTCCATGGGGTTGGGGGGATGAAAGTCCACGTGGAGACGAAGCGGTACCTTCTAAAGATCCGAGTAACCACTCCCAAAGGCACTCTCAAGTCGCACCAATTGGTTTGTTATGGGTTAGACAGTATTGCAGATGTACACAAAAGTGTGACACCGAAGCGACTACAGAAAGTCTTCCCAGACATACCACTTGAAGAGCTTAAGAGACCCAGAGAAATAAACCTGCTCATAAGCCATAGAGAAGGTCAGCTAGCACCTCAGAGAATCAAAGTCGTTGGAGACCTCGTGCTGTGGGACGGACCACTGGGAAAGACGGTCGGGGGAACGCACCCCGAGCTCTTTGAGGAGCTCACCGTGTCAGCCCACATGTCCAAAACACATTTTGCAAGGTCAATGAGAGCAGCTGCTGTGAAGTATGAGGAGCTCACCTGCAGGGTCCCAGAGCAACCTCCACCGAACAATCAGGTTGACATCAAGTTCCAGGAGTCAAGGACTTCAACCACAAACCGGGACTTCCTGGAGTGGTGGAGATGGGATAGTATCGGTGCAGCATGCGAACCAAAATGCGGGGGGTGTCGCTGTGGAAATTGCCAGCCGGGGGGCAAAGAAATGACTCTTGCTGAGGAGAGCTACGTTGATGACATCCTCACATCCCACAACAACCTTGACCAGCTGAAAACCATCACAGCAAATGTGGAGCGGATCCTGAAGGCTGGAGGTTTTGAGCTTAAGCCTTGGGTCTTTTCTGGGCAGAGTGGGAGGAAGGAGTGCAACGACGAGCTGGAGAAGACCAAGGCAAAGACCATGGTCTTACCAAATCAGATGCGCGATGAGGACAACAAGGCGCTTGGCCTGGGCTACATAGTGGAGGAGGACAAGCTCCATGTCATGTTTGCAATCAATTTCTCGAAGAGAAAGCAAAAGATGCGACTTGGCCAAGACCTCAAGAGCAAATCAGAGCCCAGACTCCAAACCCCCTGACACGAAGAGAACTGCTCAGCCAAGTGTCAGGGCTCTACGACCCAGTTGGCCTGGTAACTCCTGCGAAGCAGAAGGGAGCTATCCTGGTACGTAGGGCATTCCAAGAAGCAAGGAGCGAGTGCTGTCCGGTCAAAGACACATGGGACAGGGCACTCTCAGATGGGCTCAGGGAGGATGCGATTAAACTCTTCGAGGAGTATGACCAACTGGGAAAAATTAAGTTCACCAGGGCATTAACTCCCCTATGCTTCACTGATGAACCCTGGGCAATCACATTCTCTGATGGAAGCGAGCATGCCTATGGAGCAGTGATGTACCTAAGGTGGAGCAACTCGGACCAGGGCTCCATTGTCAGGCTGGTAGAATCCAAAGCCAAATTAACTCCCTTGGACCACAGAGGTGATGCTGTCAAAGCAGAGATGTGCGGAGCGGTGTTTGCCTCACGCCTGAAAACGTTCTTTGAACTGCACAGCCGAATCCAAGTTGGGAGGTGGTACCATTTTGTGGATAGCCAAACAGTCCTTGGGGCAGTGCAGCGAGAAAGCTATGGCTATCAGACGTTCTTTGCGAATAGGATCGGAGAGATTCAAAACAGCACAAGGATCCAAGACTGGTGGTGGATCCCTGGGCCGCAAAACATTGCGGACGTAATCACCAGAGGAGCCAGCCCTCAAGGCCTGGATGAATACTCAGAGTGGCAAAATGGGCCAAAGTTCTTGAGTTTGCCAGAGAGTGAGTGGCCGATCAGATCAGCCAAGGAGCTAGCAGCCACTGCCCGAGAAAGCATCAACAAGTTGCAAAGGAAAGCATTTGTTGCTGTGCTGACAAGGTCCGAGGCAAAGAAACAAGAACCAAAACAAAATCAGGTCCAAATAGAACAAAGGAGGCCACCAAGAGGGTCATCCATCGGAAGCCTTGTGGATGTCAAGCGGTTCAGTGTTCTAACCCGACTGGTCAAAACAGTTGCATGGATCTGGAGGGCAGCAAAAAAGTTCAGTGGCCGAGATCAAGCCGTGGACAGTCCAAAGTGGGAGGCAGTCTCCTTATCAGGGGTCATCTCAGTAAGGGAACGGGAAGATGCCTTAAGAGACATTTTTCTTGCAGCACAAGAAGGCGCAACCTTCCCAAGCACCACTACAGACAGGCTGGTAGTCTACAAAGACCAAGACTCTGGGCTATTGCTTTGCGGTGGCCGAGTGCAAAGCTTCAAAGAAGACCAACGTGGTGTCCCCATCTTGCCCTATGATGCCTGGGTGTCCACACTCATAGCTCGGGAGGCCCACATTGAGAGTCATGACGGAGTGGCCGGAACCTTGCTTAAGATGAGAAGGAAGGCGTGGGTCATAAGGGGAAGGAGAATTGCCCTCAAAGTCGTGGATGACTGCATGGTTTGCAGGAAGGCAAGAGCAAGGAGATGTCGACAAGTGATGGGCGACTTGCCACCAGAAAGAACTGAAGCTGCGGCACCTTTTGAGTTCACAACAGTAGACCTCTTCGGACCCTACAATGTAAGAGATGACGTCAAGAAGAGAGTGATGGGAAAGGTCTGGGGAGTTGTCTTTTGCTGTATGGCCAGCAGAGCCATCCATACAGACTTAGTGAACACCCTATCAACGGAAGGGTTCCTAATGGCCTATCAAAGGTTTACAGCAATAAGGGGGCATCCAAGAAAGATCTGGTCAGATCCAGGCACCAATTTCATTGGAGCAAAACCAGTCTTAGAGGAGCTGTACAGATTCTTGGACGGCCTGGATAAAGCAGCCCTGGAGGAGACCGCGGCCAAAAATGGAACGGTGTGGATGTGGAAAATCCATCCTGCCGATTCCCCTCACAGAAATGGTGCAGCTGAAGCCGCTGTGCGTATTATGAAGAGGGCACTCCAGAGTCTTGGACAGGTGTCTGGGCTCAGCTATTCCGAGTTCCAGACAACTCTTCACGTAGCTGCCAACCTTGCAAATGAACGCCCGATCTATGCCAGGGTACAGAGCCGGGAGGACTGTATTCAATATGTCACACCCAATTCTCTCCTACTCGGTCGAGCATCTCAAAGCGGGGATTTTAAAACCTTTGACTTTTCCAGCTACCCCTACAAAAGACTTGGAGCAATGCAGTCAGAGGTGGGCAAGTTTTGGAGATGCTGGAGCCAACTCGCTGGCCCCAACCTAGTTGTAAGGAGCAAGTGGCACACTGCAGAGAGGAATGTCACTGTGGGGGACATTGTCTGGTTAAGCGACCAGAATGCATTAAGGGGACAATTCAAGCTTGGTAGAGTCGTCAGTACCAAACCGGACAGCAAAGGCATCGTGAGGGACGTCCATGTCAGGATCTTCCCAAGCTACAGTGTTCCTGTAACAAAGGCTCCAAAAACAAAAGCAAGCCAACCCACCCCTACCGGGAGAAAAGAGAGCCAGCAAGCCACTATCCTACACAGGGACGTCAGGCGGCTCGTTGTCCTGCTACCTGCTGAGGAACAAAGGCTGAGTCAAGTCAGCAATACCTCTTAGTTTGGTCATGAGCACAGAACTGGGCCCACCGATTTGACCAAGTTTGCCTTAAAGCGGGCGATCTCCCCAGTGTTTCCATGGGAAGATCGAGTGGGAGGTGTCAAGTCAAACCAGAAACGAAATACTGTGGAAAAACATGGCTGCAGCCAATTTCAAATCAACCCCATCGACGCGCATTGAAGAGCAGGCGGCGTCACAAATAGAGGAGGTCCCGGAAATAAACAGGTGAACAGACACCGCGGAACACAAACTCCGCGGAGAAAGGAGCCTGTTAAACAGACAAACTGCGGATGTGGAACCATCTCTAACACCCGGAAGGCAGCCGGTAAGATGCTGTACCTTGGTAGACTTTCGGGAGGACTTGCCACCGCTGCTGCCTAGCCGCTCTCGCGCTGGCTTTGTGGCGCGGGGAAAGAGCCTGTGTGTGCGTGTGTGTGTGTGTGGGCGTTTGTTTGGCTCTTTGCGTGTGCGCGGGGAATGGTGATGAGCTGTTGTGTATAGTATTTTGTTAGTTACTGATTATTAATTGTTGGATTGTATTATATTGTTCACTATTAATTATTATACAGTACTATTATTTATTAATACCGTGATTTCATTTCCTTCCCCAAAAGGTTTTTCACCTGCACTCAAATTGGCCCAAATGAATGAAAGTACTCTGGTGAAAATAAAAGAAGAGAAAAGAAATTCAGTTTGGTCATTTGTTGAGTGAAATCCAGTTGGACTCTTCGGGTAGATGGCGTCCCTATCAAGTGGGGAATCTGCAGTAAACACATAACTTGACAGTATCCAAGCGATCTTAAAGCTGGTAGTTTAACACTCTTAATTGTAAATGCGGATTTATTGATTATCAATGCTTCGGAAATATGAATATAACTCTGTTGTATTTGACTATGTTAAGGTGATGCAGCGGCCGTTCTACTGCGTTTCTGTCTAAATGTATAGCTTATAGAGCCATGGCGTCAAAATGATGGTATTAAGAGGTGGAATAATTTAGGTAGGACTGTGTAGGATCACTGAAGGCCTAGGTGGGAAATGCACGGCCCACCACTGATATATATATATATATATATATATATATATATAAAAATCATTCCACCCATTGAACTTACTGAATGAGTCCATTGAGATGTACTGGCTTAGGAGACTTGATGTAAATCTGTTCTACAGTCTGTAATAAACCAGTCGATGGAGTGAATGGGAAATCTCCTCCTCTGCTTGTTTTGTTGTTGATCAGATTCAAGTCTGCACCGTTTGGAGGAAAAGTGCGACCCCTGGTGGTCAAAGTAGATCGTTGTTTTACCTCTTCTACTGAATCCATATTGTACTGAGAATGTACATATTCTACTGTAAATACATTGTACTGAGAAAATATATATTCTACTGAATACATATTGTACTGTTAATATACTAATATACTACTGAATATATAGAGTAGATTCCACAGAAAATGTCCCCACGTTATTTCCATTTTTATTAAAAACATAAAATAAGATAAATGTTTTGTTTAACAATATATACAACATGATATGCAAATGAAACCTATACTTGTATAGAATTAGACCTCAAATAACATTCAGGAGAAAACAGACATTGAACAATAGAGAGAAAGAGAGAGAGAGAGAGAGAGAGAGAGAGAGAGAGAGAGAGAGAGAGACAGAGAGAGAGAGAGAGAGAGAGAGAGGGTACAGAAACGATCGTATATCATTAAACAAACTAAAACATTGAGGAGAAAACAGACTTTGAACAATGAAGTATATCTGATTATGTTCAATCACGTTAGTTGTTTATGTTGATTATTTAATTATATAACAAAGGTCCTAGTCTGTTTGATTGACAGGTGAGATGATCAGAGGGGTGGAGTTTCTACCACAATCATGTGGAAATGGAGAGAGGAATGGATAGAGAGGCTCACTGAAGGTGCAGCCAGTAGCAGAGTAGATATGAGCCCTGGCTTCCACATCATAGAAGGAGACCAGACCTGCGTCATAATCAACAAACACCCCCACCTTCTGGAGCTCAGCTCTCACAGGGAGACGGACAACAGGGTTGCCATTAAATGACAACTCATCCTTGAGGAAGTAAAGAATCCAGAAACCATTCTCAGGAGTGTATGATGTGATGAAATATTTTCTCCTGATGGACTCTCTGGCCACTCCTAACCCCCATACAGTCTTGTCTTTAACTTGGACCTCAAAGTAGAATCTCCCTGAGGAGAAGCTCTGCCTCATGAGAACATTTATATGCCGTGTAAATCTCTTAGGGTTGTGTGGCAGTTTCTTCACTACACCTCCATGATGTACTTGTTTCCCATCATCAGACAGGATGAGCTTAGGATGAGCTGTATCAGGATCTAGAGTCACCTCTACTTCATACTGCTGGACCCTCTTCAGCTCATCATCACGCAGCTTCTTCATGTCCATGTTCAGTGTCTCCTCCAGCTGATCCAGGGATCTCCTCAAGGTCCCTATGTATGACGGAGGATGGACCTCCACCGTCGTCCAGTCCCTGGTGTGTGGAGGATTCTCCAGGGATCTGAAGGTCTGGAGGAAGTGGAGGTGGTCATCAGTGTGTGAGAGCTGCTTCACCTCTGAGCTTCTATTGGTCAGATCTTCTATTTCCTGCTCCAGCTCTTTGATGAGGCCTTCAGCTTGTTTCTCTGTGGATTTCAGTTTGTCTTTAACCGTTTGGTTTAAATCATCCCGACACTTTTCAATGCAGCGCATCAGAGCAGCGAGGACCTGCAGACCATCGGCTATCTCTCTGTCTGAGTTTATTTTGATCAATTCTAATGTGTTTTTGATCTCCTCTATCTTTTGTTTTCTCTCCTGGATCATCTGCAGAACATCAGACTCTATCTTCTCCAGCTGGACCATCTTCACTTCATATTCCTCCTTTAGAGGTACAACAGGGTGGGACTTGTGGCCTGTCTCTGTACAGATTTGACACACACACAACTGTTCAGTCTGGCAGAAGAGCTCCAGTATTTGATAATTGTGTATCTTACACATCCTGTCTTCCAGACGGTCCATAGGCTCGACCAGCTGATGTCTCTTCAGGCCTGAGACTCTCTGATGTGGCTCCATGTGGGTGTGGCAGTAAGAGGTAAGACACACTAGGCAGGACTTCACAGCCTTCAGCTGGGTCCCGGTACAGACGCCACAGGGAACTTCTCCTGGTTCAACACAAGGCTGCTGTTTTTCTGGTACAAACCGTCTAAACTGATCAACCATCTCTGAAAAGAGGGTATTGACCCGTAGATCAGGTCTTGTGTGGAAAAGCTCATTGCAAACAGGACATTTGTACTGGACTTGGTCATCCCAGAACTTTGTAATACAGGCTCTACAGAAGTTGTGTCCACATGGTGTGGAAACTGGACTGTTGAACACCTCCAGACAGATGGAACATGAAAGGTTCTCTTCAGACCAGGAAGTGTTAGCAGAAGCCATTCCTAGACACAGACAACATGGTTTATGTATTGAGCAACTCCATTATTTGTCTAATTCCATAACAGGAAAAGAGTGTTTAACTATAAAGTATATAAGCATATAACTCTTATAGTTGTGCTGTTCTTCTCACCTTGTTGTGGTTTCAGTCTGTCAGACTATTTGTTCCAAATTGCGTTGTGTTGAACTCCTGGAAGAGAGAACTGCCTCCACGTCGGGTGGTTTGGTTTCTGGAAACATTTACTTATTTTCCTGAA
>JANIIK010001509.1:0-5000 GCA_027704905.1 Muraenolepis orangiensis | reverse complement strand
AAGCCCACTTCCTTATTCTTCCCTCAACTGTTTCTAAAACATTGTCCCAGTTCCCTTTCATGTAATCTTTGGTTCCGACTAAAACTCCCAGATATTTAATCCCCCCCTTCTTCCAAGTTAGCCCCCCTGGTAGCTTGACGCTTCTAGCTATATCCTTGCTAACTGCCAAAGCATCGCTTTTTCCCCAGTTAACTCTTGCCGACGATAACAAACCAAAATTCTGTGTGACCTCCTCCATTGTATTCACGTCTTTCTGGTCATTCACAAAAATTATAACATCATCAGCATAAGCGGAAAGTTTAAAAAGACCACTGCACCCTGGGACGCAAACGCCTGCCAACTTGTGTCTTAAGTTGTGCAGAAGGGGTTCTATGGCCAGGGAGTACAGCATCCCTGACAGGCTACATCCTTGCCTCACACCCCTCTGCACTTTAAACGGGGCACTCAAGCCACCGTTAATCTTCACCATACTCTCAATGTCACGGTAAAGGACCTGGATCATGGCTATGAAACCAGGGCTGAAACCAAACGCCTGCAGCGTACGCCACAGGTATTGATGTTCAACCCAGTCAAAAGCCTTTTCCTGGTCTATGGAAATAAGACCAGTCTCTATTTCCAATGAACCTGAGACTTCCAAAAAATCTCGAATTAACATGACATTATCCGTGATCAGCCTGCCGGGCACACAGTAAGACTGGTCCACATGGATGACCTCCGCCAACACCCTCCCCAATCTTGTAGCCAGCACCTTGGACAACAACTTGTAATCGGTACACAGCAGGGAGACTGGCCTCCAATTTTTCAATTGTTGCAGATCTCCCTTCTTTGGCAGCAGCGTAACTACCGCCCTCCTGCAACTCAAGGGCAAGCACCCTGTTGCCAGGCTGTCCTTGAGTACATCTAGCAGGTCCTCACCGATGACAGGCCAAAACGACTTAAAAAAGTCTGCCGGCAGGCCATCAATGCCTGGAGCCTTGCCAACCTTCAGGGACTGTAGTGCCTCCTTTAGCTCCTCCATAGAAAGCACTTCCTCGAGGACTTTGTTTGCCTGGACCTGAGGAAGGCCCTCAAAAAAAGGCTGCGCACTCTCAGTGTGAGAAACGACCTCACTTGCGTACAAGCCTTTGTAGAAGGCTGCTGCATATCTGCGTATTTCGTCATGCTCGTACACAGTCGTTCCATTTTCTGTGCACAGGGAGTGAAAGATTTTTCTCTGCCCATTCCTCCGTTCAAGGCTAAAGAAATAGTGTGACGGGGCATCCATGTGCATTGCATTCATAAAACGGGACCTGACCAGCGCCCCCTGTGCTTTGACGCCCAGCAGGCTGCTCAACGCTGTCTTTTTTGCTGTGAGTTCCTCAATATGGCCTCGATTTCCTGTGGACTCCGCCAAGGACTGCATGTCCACGATTCCAATCTCTAGTTCTCTCATTGTCCTGGCCCTGTCCCTGCTGACATTGAGAGTATACTGTTGACACAAGTCTTTTATCTGACACCAAACAGTGATCAGTGAAACCAACAGGAATAATAGAGCTGCATTTAAAGACGTTAAAATGATGCTTAAAACAATAAAACCTGTCTAGCCTAGCTAACGATAAAATATTGTCTCTAGTGTGAGCCCAGGTGTACTGCCTCTGAACCCCATGGAAACTCCTCCACACATCCCTCAGCTCGCATGAAGCCGTGAGCCGTGTGAGTCGCTTCAGAGAGGCAGGGTGAGGCTCAAGGTGGTTCCTGTCCAGTGAGAAATCCTCTGTGCAGTTAAAATCACCTCCTAAAAACAAATACTCATCGCTATCACACTGGCTTATAGTTTCACTAAGAGTGTCTAAAAACAGTAGCCTTTCTGTTCCTCTGGTTGGGGCATAAATATTGATAAAAACCATCTTCACCTCCTCATATTGGGCTTTTATTTTTAAAAGCCGGCCTTCCACTACCACCTCCTGAACATAAGAGAAAGGTTTAAAATGATTTGAGAATAAAATGCCCACTCCAGCACTGTTAAAAGACTTGTGACTTAGAAACACATCTCCGCTCCATTCCTTCTTCCACTCACTTTCTATATCTGCTGTACTGTGCGTTTCTTGCACAAATAAAACGTCAAGTCTCTTCTCACTAAAAAGCTGAAAAAGACAGGCTCTTTTAAAAACGTTTCTCGCCCCATTTAAATTTAAAGTGCCGATTCTAAAATCACACATTTTGTTGTTTTTTAAAGGGCAGTCCAACACCAAAAAAAAAAAAAAAAAACCCACACAATGAACAAAAACAAGACTGTTCAGAAGGCGTTATCGTTGGAGACCACCTCCAACTTTGCCTTTTGTAACAGCTTCCTCAGCCTGTAGGTTTCTTTTCTTGTGAAGCAATTTTCGGATGCTTCACTGGGGTTGTTTCTTAGGCCTATACGCTTCGCGTTTGGAGGTGAAATCCATCAGGACGGTCAGTATGATGCTGGAGGGCACATAAAGGAGTGTTGTGCTCTGTAACAGTAGATGAGCTGGAATTGGCAACTGAGCTGATTTGAGGTTTTTTTTGTTGTTGGTGTTTTTTTTTTTTTTCTTTTTTTTTTTTTTGTAAAAATTGTTCATCAATTGTTTGTTAAATTTCCCCGCTGTGGGACTAAGAAAGGACTTCAATATATCTTCTATCTACCTAGGTACAGTACATCTACCTACCTATCTATCTACCTAGGTATATGTAACTACCTATCTATCTACCTAGGTACGTCAAGAAGACCAAGGAGCTGATGGCGAACTTCAGGAGGCAGAGGGGAGAACACGGCCCTATCTCCATCGACGGTGTTGCAGTAGAGAGGGTCAGCAGCTTCAAGTTCCTCGGCATGCACATCTCCGAGGACCTCACATGGTCCACGCACACCACACACGTGGTGAAAAGGGCCCAACAACGCCTGTATTTCCTCAGGCGTCTGAAGAAATTCAGCAAGGGCCCCCGCATCCTGAGAACATTCTATAACGGCACCATGGAGAGTGTTCTTACAGGGTGCATCACCGCCCGGTACGGGAACTGCACCGCACTCGAGCGCAGAGTGCTTCAAAGGGTGGTGCGGACGGCCCAGCATATCGTTGGAGGTGAGCTCCCCTCCCTCCTGGATATATACAACCAGAGGTGCGTGGCCAAGGCCAAACGCATCATAAAAGACAATGCCCACCCCAGCCACGAACTGTATTCACTGTTACCAACAGGCAGGCGATACCGGAGTATCAAGTGCCGTACAAATACACTCAGAGATAGCTTCCACAGTCAGGCCATCAGGCTGCTGAACAAGGGCGTATAGCATATAACAATGTATATTTTATTACATTGATTTATATATACATATTGCTCTTTTCTGTGCCGATATATTGCATTGTATAAATTGCATTTTATTTTATTTTTTAACTTTATTCTACTTTTATTCTATTTGTATCTATTTTTATAACTGCTGTCTGTCGTCGGGTATTGCAGATAAGATTTTCACACCACTGCTTTATACTTGTGTAAACTGTGAAGTGACAATAAACTTGACTTGACTTGACTTGACTTGAGGTACAGTACATCTACCTACCTATCAATCAACCTAGGTATATCTAACTACCTACCGGCCTACCTAGGAACATCAAACTACCTACCTACCCAGGTATATCTAAATACATACCTACCTACCTAGGTATATCAAACTACAACCCTACCTAGGTTTATCTAACTATATATCTACCAAGGTTTATCTAACTACATATCTACCTAGGTATATCTAGCTACCTACATATCAAGGTTTATTTAAATACTTACATTCCTATTCTACTGCTGCCCCGTGGTCTCCTCCCACCTGTACCTTGGTCTGCCCTGTGGTCTCCTCCCACCTGTACCTTGGTCTGCCCCGTGGTCTCCTCCCACCTGTACCTTGGTCTGCCCTGTGGTCTCCTCCCACCTGTACCTTGGTCTGCCCCGTGGTCTCCACCCACCTGTACCTTGGTCTGCCCTGTGGTCTCCTCCCACCTATACCTTGGTCTGCCCCGTGGTCTCCTCCCACCTGTACCTTGGTCTGCCCCGTGGTCTCCTCCCACCTGTACCTTGGTCTGCCCCGTGGTCTCCTCCCACCTGTACCTCGGTCTGCCCCGTGGTCTCCTCCCACCTGTACCTCGGTCTGCCCCGTGGTCTCCTCCCACCTGTACCTTGGTCTGCCCCGTGGTCTCCTCCCACCTGTACCTTGGTCTGCTCCATGGTCTCCTTCCACCTGTACCTTGGTCTGCCCCGTGGTCTCCTCCCACCTGTACCTTGGTCTGCCCCGTGGTCTCCTCCCACCTGTACCTTGGTCTGCCCCGTGGTCTCCTCCCACCTGTACCTTGGTCTGCCCTGTGGTCTCCTCCCACCTGTACCTTGGTCTGCCCCATGGTCTCCTCCCACCTGAACCTTGGTCTGCCCCGTGGTCTCCTCCCACCTGGACCTTGGTCTGCCCCGTGGTCTCCTCCCACCTGTACCTTGGTCTGTACCTAGGAAGCATCTGAACATTTTGTCCATTTTTATTGAAATAAGAAAAGTGTACACATTTTATTAAGTTGTATGTCACATGGTTCAGAAGAATAAACTACAAGAAAAAAAATTGGTTAAAAAATATATACATTAACATATCCAAATTAATCCTCAACATTTTCAGGGAGACGGACAACAGGATAATAAAGAAAACCAACTTAATCTTGAGGAAGTAAAGAGACCAACACAATAACAACATGTGGCCTGTAGATGGGGCTATTTAGTGACTCATCTCTACTGTAGACAGAGGCCTCTTTGGAGAGATTTCTAAAATGGCTGATCTGCTATGAATACTCTCTATTCAGAAAATAAAACCATGACTGTCCAGTTTGCATTGTGGTGGCACTTTGTGGATAGTTGTCATGACTTAACTGTAGAATTTTATTATTTTAAGTTTTTTATGAATGTCACATTTCTTTATTTTCCCCTTATAATCAAAATGTCTGACAAAAATAATCAGAATATAAATACCT
>JANIIK010001508.1:0-21746 GCA_027704905.1 Muraenolepis orangiensis | reverse complement strand
CCCAACACGCCGCCTCACTGAGGCTTGACTTTCAACACAGTTCTGGGGAGCTGGAGTTTGTCTTTGGGTGAGGAGGAGAGATGTGGGTGAGGGAGGAGAAGGAGGGAGGAGGATAGAGGGAGGGAGGGACAGGGAGGAGGAGGGAGAGAGGTGGTGAGGGAAGGAGGGAGGAGGATAGACGGAGGGAGGGAGAGGGAGGAGGAGGGAGGAGGAGGGAGAGGAAGAGAAGTGGGGAGGGAGGGAGGGAGGGAGGCAGGAGGAGGATAGAGGGAGGTGGGGAGAGAAGAGAAGGAGAGAGAGAAGTGGGGAGGGAGGGAGGGAGGAGGACCCAACGCTCTAACAGACACACACACACACACACACACACACAAACATATCTCTCTCTAACAGACACACACACACACACTCACACACACACACACACACACACACACACACACACACACACACACACACACACACACACACACACACACACACACACACACACACACACACACACACACACACACACACACACAGGGAGGAGGATAGAGGGAGGGAGGGAGGAGGACAAGGAGGTAGAGAGGTGGTGAGGGAGGGAGGGAGGAGGACAAGGAGGTAGAGAGGTGGTGAGGGAGGAGGACAAGGAGGGAGAGAGGTGGGGGGTGAGGGAGGAGGATAGAGGGAGGGAGGGAGGAGGACAAGGAGGGAGCGAGGTGGTGAGGGAGGGAGGGAGGGAGGAGGACAAGGAGGGGGAGAGGTGGGGGGGAGGGAGGAGGACAAGGAGGGAGAGAGGTGGGAGGGGAGGGAGGAGGTTAGAGGGAGGGAGGAAGAGGGAGAAAGGTGATGAGGAAGGGAGGGAGGAGGACAAGGAGGGAGAGAGGTGGGAGGGAGGGAGGAGGAGGACAAGCAGGGGGAGAGGTGGGGGGGGAGGGAGGAGGAGGACAAGGAGGGAGGAGGACAAGGAGGGAGAGAGGTGGGGGGGAGGGAGGAGGACAAGGAGGGAGAGAGGTGGGGGGGAGGGAGAGAGGGGAGGGAGGGAGGGAGGACAAGGAGGGAGAGAGGTTGTGAGGGAGGAAGGAGGATCGAGGGAGGGATGGAGAGGGAGGAGGAGGAAGAAAGATTTGGGTGAGGGAGGAAAAGGAGGGGGGGGGGTCTGTTATGTTGGGGGGGGGGGTCTGTTATGTTGGGGTCTGTTATGTTGGGGGGGGGTCTGTTATGTTGGGGGTCGCGGGCTGAAGAGTTGGGGAACCCCTGGTCTACAGAAGGTCCAGTTGTGATGGACACGCTTCACCACTGCCTAAAGCGCTGTTATCATGTTAAACTTAGATTTATTTTTCATAATGCTAGTAAACACTGTGTTTTAAAGGTGGTTTTAAGTGGTTTTAATTCTAATTAGCCCTTTCAACACAGTTCCTGTTGATGTTGTGTGAAGGCTGAATGGCTGTCATCTGTCAGAGAGATGCTGTGAAGCTCTGGCCTCAGTTCTCAGCTCCAACTCCTCCAGTCTGAGAGAGCTGGACCTGAGTACCAACGACCTGCAGGATTCAGGAGTGAAGCTGCTCTCTGCTGGACTGGGGAGTCCACACTGTACACTGGAGACTCTCAGGTCAGTTGGACTCAATGGGCAAACACTTACAGCACAGGGTTTGATATCAGAAGACATTCAACTGGTTCACAGCCATAAAAGTACCAATTCACACACATATTATTATTCATAAGAATAACTCATTCTGGTGTGTGTGTGTGTGTGTGTGCTTGTGCATGTGTGTGTGTGTATTTGCATGTGCGTGTGTTTGTTTGTGTGTGTGTGTGTGTTTTTGTGTGTGTGTGTGTGTGTGTGTGTGTGTGTGTGTGTGTGTGTGTGTTTGTGCATGTGCATGTGTGTTGTGACTATGTGCATCTGCATGTGTGTGTGTGTGGTTGTGTACGTGAGTGTGCATTGTGCGTGTGTGTGTGTGTGTGTGTGTGTGTGTGTGTGTGTGTGTGTGTGTGTGTGTGTGTGTGTGTGTGTGTGTGCAGGTTGTCTGGCTGTCTGGTCACACAGGAAGGCTGTGCTTCTCTGGCCTCAGCTCTGAGCTCCAACCCCTCCCGTCTGAGAGAGCTGGACCTGAGCTACAATCACCCAGGAGACTCAGGAGTTACGCTGCTCTCTGCTGGACTGGAGGATCCACGCTGGAGACTGGACACTCTCAGGTACGGAGAGGACAGCTCACCTCTCAGGGACCGTGTCTCCTACAAGCATTCAACCAGCCGCTAGATGAAGTGGTTTACCAAGGCGGCTGTAACTCATGTTGTGTACAAAGTGATGATCCAGCAGATCATGAGTGTGAATGTTTCAACTGCTCTCTCTTTGTTCCCCCCAGGGTGGAGCACGGTGGAGGATGGAGGCTGAAACCAGCTCTAAAGAAGTGTGAGTGTCTGTTTAGTTTGAGTCATCACAACACACACTCACTCTTTAGATGGAAGGTCCATCCACACAGCAGGAGGTGACGTCCTGCTGGGAATGAACATGATGGATCTAATGAATATGAATATTCATTAGATACATCATGTATCTAATGAATATTCATATTCATTAGATACATGATGTATCTTGTACCTTCATAATAGTAATATTGATAAGATACATCATACATACATAAGATACATTAATATTCATTCACCATTAATATTGTTAACCATCACAATGAATCCTCCTTTTATAAAGTACAACAGGTATTATTACTGATACATGGTTATTTATTAATGAATTATTATTGATTATTAGTAGTGTTGTTATTATTATTAGACCATAACAATCCTCACATTATTAAAGGGTAAGTAATCAACCGTTTTAGCAGACCGTCTGCCTACCAGTTTCCAAAGAGTCGTAAAGGTTTTATAAAAAATGTACAGTTTGGGTTCCAAAGGAGCAGGTTTAAGGGGCGTGGCCAAACGCTGTCCAACCCCCCCTCACTGGAGCCAGGGGGCGGAGCCAATAGAAAACCACTGTGTGAAAACTGGTTGATCTGGAAGTAGACAACATGTCCCCGTTTGATAACTTTCTACATTTCAGTCCAAAACATCAGAAATGCTGACCAACACGTTTAGAGACCCAAACGGAGCAGCTTTCCCTTTAATATTAGTGTGTGTATTTAATATTATATTATAACAACTACTGTTATTCTTAGGATTATCATCATCCTTATGTTAAAATAAGGACCATCTGTCACGGGTTGACGAGGAGAATGAGGAACGGGGACTTCATGACACACGTATCAAAATAAAGAGTCTTTACTGATAAATACAGTAACACACAAATCACTGAGATACTTTAATAAATAAATAATCAAATAATTATTTAATTCATTATTTATACTATTATTATTATTATTATTATTAAGTGTTGTTATTATTATTAATATATTATATAAATCCAATAATAATATTATTATTATTCTGATTGTTATGTAAGACATGAGAACATAATAATCCTGATACTACTAATATATTGATGACACACACAGAGCCCATGTGGTGACGCTGAGGGACTGAGAACATCAGGAGAACACAAACTACAGTCTGGCCTCAGTTTCTAGGAACAACAACAACAGTTCAGCAGACTAATCATGTCTTGTTCTCCATCAGATGCGTGTGAACTCACACTGGACCCAAACACAGCCTGCAGACGACTCTCTCTGTCTGAGGACAACAGGAAGGTGACGAGGGTTAGAGAGGAGGAGGAGTATCCTGATCACCCAGAGAGATTTGACTACTGGCTCCAGGTGTTGTGTAGAGAGAGTCTGACTGACCGCTGTTACTGGGAGGTGGAGTGGGAAGGAGGTGTTAGTATAGGAGTGACATACAGAGGAATCACAAGGAGAGGAGAGGGTAATGACAGCAGGCTTGGATTCAACAACAAGTCCTGGAGTCTTCATTGTTATGATAATGGTTACTCTGTCCGGTACAACGGTAGTAGAACAGTCATAGATCTCCTCCCCTCTAACAGAGTAGGAGTGTATGTGGACCGACCTGCTGGCTCTCTCTCCTTCTACAGAGTGTCCCCAGATGGAGGAGGGTCCTCAGACACACTGACACTCATCCACACCTTCCAGTCCACATTCAGTTAGGTTAGGGGGTTAGGGGGTTATGGTTCCTCAGTGTCTCTGTGTCCGTTGTAGCAACACACACACACACACACACACACACACACACACACACACACACACACACACACACACACACACACACACACACACACACACCACACACACACACACACACACACACACACACACACACACACACACACACACACAGCTAGTCTCTGGGTTATGAGGACCAATGGGATATCAGGACATTACCCACACACACACACACACACACACACACACACACACACACACACACACACACACACACACACACACCACACACACACACACACACACACACACACACACACACACACACACACACACACACACACACACACACACACACACACACACACACACACAGCTAGTCTCTGGGTTATGAGGACCAATGGTATATCAGGACATTACCCACACACACATGTATCAAACCTGTAGTCATGAGAACAATACATGTTTACCTGTCCATTAACCTTACAACTAGTGTTGTACAACATGTGGATACTGAAAACCCCCATTATTAGTTTTCTTTGTTTTATAATATATGCAATAGCAGCATTTTAATAAAGCTAAGTGTAGTGTTAGATGTGTGTGAGCGTGGTGAGGATGTCTAGTGGTGTGTGTGAGACATTAAACCCTGACTGAGCCCAGGTGAGCATTGGAGAGTTTGATAAGAGACTCAAGAGCAACAGGACAAAGAGAGACCAATTGATCCTTTTCTCAGACTTCAGAGACCTGGGAAGATGGCAGCAGCTCTTGGACCGTCTAACATTATGAGAAAGGGTATTGACAAATAGAGAAATGTTCTCTTTAAATTGGACACAAAAGTCCACGTCCAAACATAAGGATTCACAGGTCGACGCAATAGCTAGGTTGCCTATTAGGATTAAGAGATATAAAAGTATCTTAACAATAGTTATCTATACATACGCATTTGTCTTAAGATTAGTGTCTTTAATGATGTTTAATATAAATGGTATTTTTGTATATGCCCAAATATTCTATGTCATATATGTATTGGTACTGTATTGTGAATTTAGACAGTTTGTCAGAATTAAGGTATAGATGATAGCTTTTAAGTGTCTTGACTGAACAATAGAATAACAGCTGAAACAAAGAAAAGGTTAAACTCTACCAAACGTTAAGATGTGGTTATTATTTTAGTAACCGTTGATGCTTGAAAATAGTCTTTAACACAAACTGTAAACATCCACATTTGTCCACATTCTAAATAAAGCCCACTAATGGCCTGGTTTGGAAAAGCATTCAGAGTTTCTTTATTGATAACTGGCCATTCTGCTATTGTGACAACATTACCAAACACACACCTACACAACAGTCCCATGAATAAATACTGATTTACTTACCTATTTGTCAGCTAATGTCAAAAAGTGCTGCACCAGTCGAGTGTCAGAACGTGACAGAATTCAGAATATATGCCAATTAAAGCCTAAGAACATCGACCTAAACACAAACATGTACTGTTACTACTGTGCCAGTCCTGCTAACTGTGACTTGTACTGTAAACAAACAGCCTAACCACTACTGTTAACCCGTCTCTATAAGACCATGTGTGTTTCCTCAGGCTCCTGTTCCTTACTAAACCTGCTAGGTTGTGAACAGTTAGTTCTCTTAAAACAGGGTCCTCAGCAAGTTCTCACGCTCACACTCACACTGTGTTGCAAGGTGTCCCTTTTTAATGCCTGCTCTAAAGTGTTTCAGCACACCACTAACTTCCTTTAGGCTCCAAGGCCTTTTAAAAGATCTTCTTTGGTCGACCTCTGCCCATAAAAATAACATATTAGTCTTGTTTAGATTGTGTAGAAAATGACACGTTAAATGTTGATTCAGAACGTTCTTTGAATACCATATTCTAAAGTATCATGTATGTGTTAGGTATACAAAATAACACTGTTTATATTATATGTTTATATTATATACATATATTGTTAAGACCTGGCTCAAAAGGCCCCAACAAATAGGAGACACACCATGTCAACGGTTATCAAAATATGTTTATTTTAAACAACCAATTTGTTAGTGAACAGAGCCGGGTGCCTGCAGGGATAGGGATAGAGAGGGGGGAGAGAGAGGAGGGGGGAGAGGAGAGGGGAGAGAGAGAGAGAGAGAGAGAGAGAGAGAGAGAGAGAGAGAGAGAGAGAGAGAGAGAGAGAGAGAGAGAGAGAGAGAGAGAGAGAGAGAGAGAGAGAGAGAGAGAGAGAGAGAGAGAGAGAGAGAGAGAGAGAGAGAGAGAGAGAGAGAGAGAGAGAGAGAGAGAGAGAGAGAGAGAGAGAGAGAGAGAGAGAGAGAGAGAGAGAGAGAGAGAGGCTTTAAATAGCTGCAGGGCACCAGACCCAGGTGCCCTGAGTTACTGCAATCAATGCAATCAACACAGCAGAGACAGGACAGCCACGCCCTCTCTACTGATGAACCCCCAGGGGCATCACAGGCCCTAACAACATGTCTTTGAGGCCCTAACAACATGTCTTTGAGGCCCTAACAACATGTCTTTGAGGCCCTAACAACATGTCCTTGAGGCCCTAACAACATGTCTTTGAGGCCCTAACAACATGTCTTTGAGGCCCTAACAACATGTCCTTGTGGCCCTAACAACATGTCCTTGAGGCCCTAACAACATGTCTTTGAGGCCCTAACAACATGTCTTTGAGGCCCTAACAACATGTCCTTGTGGCCCTAACAACATGTCTTTGAGGCTCTAACAACGATGTCTTTGAGGCCTTCCTGTCGTGACAGGAAGCAGAAGCACCTTCAGATGTTTCAGGTCAAGCGGCTGACAGGACAAAGAGCATCCATGCTACATCAGCCCTGGTTACTTCCCCTCGGGGCTCACTCCATCCACACTAGATTGCATTCTGTGTGAACTGAGACTTCTGTCTGGACTGAACCATTTGTTATGTGTTCCCTTTGTTAAACCTTTACATTGGTGTCTAACAGGGACAGCACATACATGTTCGGGGGCAGGAGCTCAAGTGATAAAAAGGGCACTTCCCATAATCATTTATAAAGAAATGTTTTAAAACAAAAAGTTAAGCCAAGCAATACAGAATTGCATGAATTGCCTGAATACATTAATGATCCAATACATTATTATTATTATTATTATTATTATTATTATTATTACACTTACGGCACACATATAATCAAATAACTGCTGTTCACAAGGACTTAGTTTCAGTGTAACTACAATTCCCTCCTTTCACACATGAGGGTGGGTCTCTGTATCATGTAATGATTAAGATCTATCAGCATACAACTAACTAGTACAATGAATAGTTATTAAATGAGCAGCCAACAATCTAAATGATGAAGTTACTGTTTAAGGCAGGACGTTACAGGCAAAAAGATCGTTTTTTCATGTACTTGTAAATTTTGTTATTTTGGTCTATTTTGCTTCCATGTTTTCTTTCACTCTAATGGAAAGAAAACCAAATGGTATGTTATTCATTCTATTGTATTTAATATTAATTAAAAGACAACAGTCTCCTAAAGATACTCTTTACTTTAGTCTTTTAGTTACTCTTTATTCCATCGCTCACAAACCGGGTATGAATAATCCACAACAGTACTTTGAGCATCAGCCAATCAATTGAAGCGGTTGAAAGGTGACTATAGGACCAGATTAATAACCAGGTAACCATGACGACAAGGTGCCAGTAAGGGCTTGGTGAACAAGGAGATACCGATGTCTTACTGTTAGGGATGTCCACCCAAGCTCTTCTTACAAGAACCAATGGGGTGTGGATTAACCGTCATGAGGGGAACACATCTTGGAGAGGAGGATGACCTGAATCTAGGGCTTGACGAGTGGAGGCGTGTCTCCAGATAACATAACAGCCTCAACCATCCACTTCCTGATGAACTTTGGAACTCTTTGGTGACTCACTTTGTGATCCAGCCAGATACCAAGATAGTGTCAGTGACAGTTCACCGTTGACCTCTGAACCCTGACTGGTGTTGACATAACACACCATCTGTTGAGAGGTGAGCTGATTATTAACTAAGGACTCCAGGATATGAGCAAGAAGGGACAATGTGGAAATCGGCCGATAGTTATTGAGATCATTTTTATCACGCCTTTATCTACATTTGACAGGACTATATTCAAAATACCTTATTTCCAGACTAAAGGATCAGAAGAGATAGCTTGAAGTCCTTTCTGAATCAGAGAGTGAATGAAGGCCTGTAGAGTGAACTGAGAGGTCTGGTTTAAGGAGGGAACATGAACCAATACTTCATGGTGAGGAGGTAAAGGGGGTGGGGAGGAGAGGAGGTGAGGAGGTGATGGAGGTGAGGAGGTGATGGAGGTGAGGAGGTGAGGAGGTGAGGGAGGTGGGGGAGGTGAGGAGGAGAGGGAGGTTGGCCGCTCCCTCTTCCTCGTGACCAGCACACAGTCCTATATAACATTCAGTTCTATAGGACTGTCAGTTGGTTTGTTTACGTGGTTCCATGTCCAATAAACGTCCCGTTTGGACTTTGAATTCACCTCCGACTCCCGTCTCTCAGCACTACAGGGTGTGTGTTTCTATATGGGTTTGTGTGTGTTTTTATAAATGTGTGTGTGTTTCTATATGGGTTTGTGTGTTTTTATAAATGTGTGTGTTTCTATAAGTGTGTGTGTATATACCGTATTGACCCGAATATAAGACGACCCCGATTATAAGACGACCCCTGTTTTTCAAGACTCATTTTTGGAGAAAAAAAAATTTGAAGACCAAATATTTTTTTTTTGAAAGAAAATAATTTTATTTGAAAATAATGATAACACACATCACACATTGTGTTCAAATTTGCCTAACTTGGCGAACAAAAACAAAACAGGCTAGATAGATAGCAATAAAACAGTAGTGCAATAAAACGGTAGCGCAATAAAACAGTAGAGCAATGAAACAGTACAACATTTCAGAACATCAGTCTATTGGTCACATCACGTCTTCTCATTCAGCTCGTCTTCTACATCGCTGGGTTGTTCGCTCTCACTCCCGCTATCGTCACTCACGTTGTCCGCTTCCCCGTCTCCTCCCACATCACGTCATCCTCGCTGCCATCCATGGCATTTGATACGCAGCATTTCTTAACCCATTAATGATGCTTTCTGGGGAAACGTCAGCCCATGCTTGCAATATCCATTCACAGAGCAAACGTACTGCAGGCTTTTGGATTTTTCCAGACGGTGTCAGTGCGTGATGACCAGCCAGGAGCCACTCTGTGTATCTCTTGCGCAGATTGCGCAGCTGGCTTGTCATTCCGCCCGGTATGATCACTAGGTCACCTAGTGATCATCACTCTTTCACTTTTTGACTGGCTCAGTCAAGTGTCCACGGAAAGCATCCAGAATCAAAATATTCCTCTTCTTTCTGAGTCCCCCACGCCGTCTGCCCCACACCACCTTGACCAACTTGCCAGTCCACCACAAGCTCCGTCTCCATCCAGCCCTTTGCCTGGGCGCGTACGATAACGCCAGCTGGCTGCCTCTTTAGGTACAGTCACTGCCTCTTTAGGTACAGTCACTGCCTCTTTAGGTACAGTCTTGCGTTTTAAAACCACGTACGGGGGAAGTTTTGTCCCATCTGCGAGGCGCGTTAACATGACCGTTACTCGGCTCTTCTCGTTTCCAGTAGACTTCACAATCACTGATTTGTCGCCTTTCTTATGCACTGTGACAGATGTTGGCATGTCAAAATACACAGGCGTTTTTCTTTTTTCAAGTTGGTCGCTGTGTCTCTCCATTTCTATCTCTCCAGGTAACTGTTTTTATGTACTGTTACTTTAAGACTTTGAGTGACTTTAAGCGGTGTCTCGGAACACTCGTTTGGCGCGATCTGTTGTTGCGCAATTACATGTGCAATTACGGTACATCGAAAAGTCTAAACCCCGATTATAAGACGACCCCTCTTTTTCAGATTTTTTTCTCGGAAAAAAAACCCGTCTTATATTCGGGTCAATACGGTAAATGTGTGTTTGTGTATTTATAAATGTGTGTGTTTCTATAAGTGTGTGTGTATTTATATAAGTTTGTGTGTATTTTTTAAATGTGTGTGTATTTAAATGTGTGTTTGTGTATTTCTAAATGTGTGTGTTTCTATAAGTGTGTGTGTATTTATATAAATGTGTGTGTCTGTGTGTGTGTGTATTTATAAATGTGTATTTATATAAATGTGTGTGTATTTCTATAAGTGTATGTATTTATATAAATGTGTGTGTATTTCTATAAGTGTGTGTGTATTTCTATATGTGTGATTATTTATAAGTGTGTGTGTGTATTTCTATAAGTGTGTGTGTGTGTATTTATAAATGTGTGTATTTATATAAATGTGTGTGTATTTCTATAAGTGTGTGTGTATTTATATAAATATGTGTGTATTTCTATGAGTGTGTGTGTATATATATATATGTGTGATTATTTATAAGTGTGTGTGTGTATTTATAAATGTGTGTGTATTTCAATAAGTGTGTGTGTATTTATAAATGTTTGTGAATTTCAACATGTGTTTGTGTGTGTATTTATAAGTGTATGTGTATTTCTATAAGTGTGTGTGTGTGTTTGTGTGAGTCTGAGGTGGGGGAGGTAAGGACCTGAGGAGGTGAGGGAGGTGAGGAGGTGAGGAGGTGAGGAGGTGAGGGAGGTGAGGAGGTGAGGAGGTGAGGGAGGTGAGGAGGTGAGGAGGTGAGGGAGGTGGGGAATGTGAGGAGGTGAGGGAGGTGGGGAATGTGAGGGAGGTGAAGAGATGAGGAGGTGGGGAAAGTGAGGAGGTGGGGAAAGTGAGGAGGTGGGGGAGGAGAGGAAGTGGGGAGGTGAGGAGGTTGAGGAGGTGAGGAGGTGGGGATGTGAGAAGGTGAGGAGGTGGGGGAAGTGAGGAGGTGGGGGAGTTTAGGGGAGGTGAGGAGGTGGAAGAGGTGAGGAGTCGGGGGAGGTGAGGGGAGGTGAGGAGGTGGGAGAGGTGTGGAGGTGACGGAGGTTGGGAGGTGAGGAGGTGGGGGAGGTGGGGAGGTGAGGAGGTGGGGAGTTGAGGAAGGTGAGGGGGTGAGGAGGTGAGGAGGTGAGGGAGGTGAGGGAGGTGGGGGAGGTGAGGACGTGGGGAGGTGAGGGAGGTGAAGAGATGAGGAGGTGAGGAGGTGGGGGAGGTGAGGAGGTGGGGGAGGTGAGGAGGTAAGGGGGGTGGGGGAGGAGAGGAGGTGAGGGAGGTGAGGAGGTGGGGGAGGTGAGGAAGTAAGGCGGGTGGGGAGGAGAGGGGTGAGGAGGTGAGGGAGTTGAAGAGGTGAGGAGGTGATGGACGTGAGGAGGTGAGGGAGAAGAGGAGGTGAGGAGGTGAGGGAGAAGAGGAGTTGGGGGAGGTGAGGGTGGTGGGGGAGGTGAGGAGGTGAGGAGGTGAGGGAGGTGGGGGAGGTGAGGAGGTAAGGGGGTGGGGGAGGAGAGGAGGTGAGGAGGTGAGGAGGTGAGGGTGGTGGGGGAGGTGAGGGAGGTGGGGGAGGTGAGGAGGTAAAGGGGGTGGGGGAGGAGAGGAGGTGAGGAGGTGAGGAGGTGAGGGTGGTGGGGGAGGTGAGGGAGGTGGGGGTGGTGGGGGAGGTGAGGAGGTGAGGGAGAAGAGGAGTTGGGGGAGGTGAGGGAGGTGGGGGAGGTGAGGAGGAGAGGGAGGTTGGCCGCTCCCTCTTCCTCGTGACCAGCACACAGTCCTATAGAACATTCAGTTCTATAGGACTGTCAGTTGGTTTGTTTACGTGGTTCCATGTCCAATAAACGTCCCGTTTGGACTTTGAATTCACCTCCGACTCCCGTCTCTCAGCACTACAGGGTGTGTGTTTCAATATGGGTTTGTTTGTGTAATTATAAATGTGTGTGTTTCTATAAGTGTGTGTGTGTATTTATATAAGTGTGTGTGTGTGTATTTTTTAAATGTGTGTATTTCTATAAATGTGTGTGTATTTAAATGTGTGTTTGTGCATTTATAAATGTGTGTGTTTCTTTAAGTGTGTGTGTATTCTTATAGAAATGTGTGTGTGTGTGTGTGTATCTTCTGTGCGGCCGTGTTCCGGGGCAGCGGGTTGAGGGCGGTCCACGCCAACCTGATTGGTCGGTGGTGGTGGAACCTGATTGGTCGGTGGTGGTGTCAGAGAGGAAGAGGCTGTGCTAGCTGTGGAGCATCATGGACAGTGACTCTCAGCCTCTCCACCGGGTGCTGTCCTCATACAGGAGCAGCTTCAGCTACAGACTGTTAGCACCCAGATGCTACAGACTGTTAGCACCCAGATGCTACAGACTGTTAGCACCCAGATGCTACAGACTGTTAGCACCCAGATGCTACAGACTGTTAGCACCTAGATGCTACAGACTGTTAGCACCCAGATGCTACAGACTGTTAGCACCTAGATGCTACAGACTGTTAACACCCAGATGCTACAGACTGTTAGCACCCAGATGCTACAGACTGTTAGCACCCAGATGCTACAGACTGTTAGCACCTAGATGCTACAGACTGTTAGCACCCAGATGCTACAAAACTCCACAGGAAGTCCTTTCTCCTGGTGGCTATAAGACTTTACAATGGATCCACCTCAGGTCGTAAGAGGGACAGAGGAGGCACAGTGCCCTGAGGTCCTCCTCTCTCTCTCTCTCGCTCTCGCTCTCTCGCTCTCTCTCTCTCTCTCTCTCTCTCTCTCTCTCTCTCTCTCTCTCTCTATTTGTTTTACTTGTTGAACATTGCACTTTATCTGTAATACTCCTCATCCCATCTTATTTTATCATATTTTAATTTCCTCTCTATGTAGTGCGATTGTTGCGCAACAATTTCCCTCAGGATAAATAAAGTCCATGTATCTATCTACCTCTCCTCCCTCCCCCACATCTCTCCCTCCTTCTCCCTCTCCCTCTCCCTCTCTCCCTCTCTCCCCCTCCCTCCCCACCTCTCTTCCTCCTCCTCCCTCTCCCTCTCCCTCTCTCCCTCCTTCCCTCCCCACTTCTCCTCCCTCCCTCCCCACCTCTCTCCCTCCTTCTCCTCCCTCCCTCCATCCCTCACCACCTCTCACCACCTATCTTCCTCCTCCTCCCTCCCTCTATCCTCCTCCCTCCTTCTCCTCCCTCACCACCTCTCTCCCTCCTTCTCCTCCCTCCCTCCTTCCCTCCCCACCTCTCTCCCTCCTTCTCCCTCCCCACCTCTCTCCCTCCGTCCCCTCCCTCCCTCCCTCACCACCTATCTTCCTCTCCCTCCCTCCCTCACCACCTCTCTCCCTCCTCCTCCTCCCTCTCCCTCCCTCTATCCTCCTCCCTCCTTCTCCTCCCTCCCCCACATCTCTCCTCCTCACCCAAAGACAAACTCCAGCTCCCCAGAACTGTGTTGAAAGTCAAGCCTCAGTGAGGCGGCGTGTTGGGACTCAGAGTCTCCCTTGGGACAACAAGTGAGTCTCTGAGTCATTCAGTCACCGTGGTGACAGGATGAATACGCTTCATCAAACCTTGGATCAACCCTTCATTAAGTCTTGGGTTGGCTCTCTTCTTCTGGTCATGTTCATGGGTTGAATTGCGCAAAATTATGACTTGGTTACTGTGTTGTGTGTGTGTGTGTGTGTGTGTGTGAGTGTGTGTGTGTGTGTGAGTGTGAGTGTGTGTTTGAGTTTGTGTGTGTGTGTGTGTTTGTGTGTGTTGAGCACCAGTCCAAACACCTACACCACACACACACACCTGTGTCTCCTTTACCCTAATCATGTTGGCCTTAAGGTGGTGGATTCAGCGCCCCCTAGTGGTGCAATAACAGATATTAATAAAACATGACTTTGATAAGCAGCCTCATATCTTAAGATGTATTAATCATTTATCAGACAGCTTCATACAAAGATACTGACAGATAATACATGTTATTAAGGAGCAGGTAGGGGTCAGAGGTCATTAAGGAGCAGGTAGGTGTCAGGGGTCATGATGGAGCAATTAGTGGTTAGAGGTCATTAAGGAGCAATAGGTGTGTGTGTGAATTTCTTTAAGTGTGTGTATGTAGACTCGAAGTCTCCTTAATTTCTATATGTGTGTGTGTATCTCTGTGTCTGATTGTTTGTGTATTTTTATATTTGTGGATGTGTGTATGTATGTGTGTGTGTGTTTGTATTTGTGTTTGTGTTGTATGTATGTTTATGTGTGTGTGTGGGGGGGTATTTCCAAATGTGTGGGTATTTGACTTTACAATTGAGGAACTGAAGCATTTAATTGCTATTCAGGTATGACATTTTCGACAAAAGACACAATACTTTAGGTACCTGACCTAAACAATGACTTACCCTGAAATGAGGGATATTTGGGGTTTCACAGATGAAAGAGCGTGAAGTAAGAGCAGGAATTGTTCCTCCACGGACTAAGTCTAGCTGCACTGAACATGTTGAAGCTGCATTGTCTTGACTCATCTCAGGCTCATCATTGTGGAGTAAATAGACAGTTCAATCTCAGCCAGATGAAGTCACCTTCATGCCATCAGGTTACCCCCCAGATGCTTTACATCATTAGCTTGAGGGGATTGGACCTCTGGAACTTGCACTGTGTCTCAATGTGTTTAAACAATGAATCAAATGATCTTGTTGAGCTCAACCGTTCTATTCATCAGTGGAATGACAAAACAAACTCTCCACAAGTTCTTCCCATGACTTTTGCATCGCGTAAGAGTTGTCTTATTTGAACTAAATACAGGTTAATATACTATATGATAGTATGTCTTATTTGAACTAAATACAGGTTAATATACTATATGATAGTATGTCTTATTTGAACTAAATACAGGTTAATATACTATATGATAGTATGTCTTATTTGAACTAAATACAGGTTAATATACTATATGATAGTATGTCTTATTTGAACTAAATACAGGTAATATACTATATGATAGTATGTCTTATTTGAACTAAATACAGGTTAATATACTATATGATAGTATGTCTTATTTGAACTAAATACAGGTTAATATACTATATGATAGTATGTCTTATTTGAACTAAATACAGGTTAATATACTATATGATAGTATGTCTTATTTGAACTAAATACAGGTTAATATACTATATGATAGTATGTCTTATTTGAACTAAATACAGGTTAATATACTATATGATAGTATGTCTTATTTGAACTAAATACAGGTTAATATACTATATGATAGTATGTCTTATTTGAACTAAATACAGGTTAATATACTATATGATAGTATGTCTTATTTGAACTAAATACAGGTTAATATACTATATGATAGTATGTCTTATTTGAACTAAATACAGGTTAATATACTATATGATAGTATGTCTTATTTGAACTAAATACAGGTAAATATACTTTACACAACAAACGCTTCTTCATCTTCTCCCTTGTCACGGTCAGCCATGCTTTCTCTTTACGTTTGGCCTCATGCACCTGAACGCTCGTTTAAAATCTTAAATGTAATTATTAGTAAATATTCGACTCACAAGTTTTCTTCAACGCGGAATTAATATGAATGACACAAGATCCTTACATGATGATGACCCGCCCCCCAGAACTCTGGGTATTCACCAGCTCAGGGAGCTCTGCTGATTGGTTCACAGCCTCTAGCCCCGCCCTCAGGGAGGATGGTCCTCCCTTAGCGCCCTACACACTCATGTTAGACCAGGACTCACCGGCCACTGGGGTCAGGAGTTTAGAATGGACTTCAATGGGAGCTTGGAGGACCATCCTCTGTACTTTTAATTAGCGGTAGGGGGCGCTGTTGGTACTTTGACACGGGGACATGAGTGTTGTGCTTTCGAAGTGTTACAATAGTAATTTTAGTTTATTTTTCTCAAAAATTGTAGGGAGGATGGCCCTCCCTTTCCTCAATGGACATATCAGTGACACACACACACACACACACAATATATATATATATAAATAAAGACACATATACGCACACATATAGAAAAAATACATACACACATATAAATACACAGACACACATAGAACCACACATACACACACACACATTTATAAAATTACAAACATTTACAGTATACAGACACACACAAATATATAGAAGTACACACACACACACACACGCATATATAAAAACACACACATAGAAATTCACACACAGAAATACACATACATAAAACACAAAAAAACACAAAGACACACACCATGTATACATAAATACACACATGCGTACACATGTAGAAGTACACACACACACACACACACACACACACACACACACACACACACAAAGAAGTATACACACATGCACACAGACACATATATATATAATTACACACACATATGGAAACACACACACATCCATGCACACACACACACATATTTATACACATATACGCACACAAACACACACATAGAAATACACACACACACACTTATTTATATATGTATACACACACATATTTATACACATATACACACACACACACACACACACATAGAAATACACACACACACACTTATTTATATATGTATACACACACATATTTATAAACATATACATCCCAATGTATGTGCTTCCCCAGTGTGTGTCTGGTCTCCAGTTTGGCTCCTCCCTCCAGCCAGAACCCGCCCTCCACCATTGGTCCCGGCTAGTCCTGCCCCTCCATTGGTGGACTATATAATATATATATATTGTGGCGCCCGGGCTCCACTGGGAAGCATTCTGGGCAACCCTTGGGGCAGGTGGTAGAACAGCGGTACTACACCGCTGAGCTCCTAGCAGGATTGGCACCACGGAGAGCTCAGACGGTAACCGCCCACTCGTCAGGCCGAATGGGGAACACCTGGAGCGGCTCATCAGGCCTGACGCCGTGCACCTGGAGGGGGCCACTCAAGAAGCGGGAGACAGGAATAAAAGGGAGAGCATGAAACGAAGAGAGGCGAACAGTATGTGGTAAGAGGCCGCAGGCCAACCCGGACTGAAAGCCGCGGCGCGCTATGTGAGCGTTATTGCCGAAAGCAGGATTGTAACCGTGATTGTTTCTGTTCCCAGCCTTAACCCCTGGCGGCGGTGTTGCTGCCCTAACGGGAGCATCAGGAGGCAGACCAACAACCCCGAGCCCGGCCCAGGACAGCTACCCCGGAACGACCGAGAGAGTGGGAGATTGTACCCCAACCGGGAGGACCGTTTGATTTGCAGTTATTCCCTTTTCCCCTTACCCCCACCTGTTTAAACAAATAAATCCTTTGTTTTACAACCGCAACCGCTGTTGTCCTCCCTCCGCCAACGGGTGCATGCCACAAATGGTGGAGGATGCGGGCATTTGCACCTATGCTACGGAGTGACAACACGCAGGAAACCAGTTGATCAGAAGAGAGAGAGAGAGATGGAGGCTGCTTTCGCCGCTCTCCTGGAGGCTCAGGCAACCCTGCAGACAGCGGTGACCCAGCTGTACGCGAGAGGACCCTCGGAGGCGGGCAGACCAAGCCCCCATGATCTGTTGACGAAGTTAACCGCAGAGGACGATGTTGACGCCTTTCTAGAGGTATTTGAACGAACCGCCCAGCGGCAACGATGGCCACGGGATGATTGGGGGGACATTCTGGCACCGTTCTTAACCGGCGAGGCTCAGAGGGCCTGCCGGGACCTGACGGCAGGAGAGGCCAGCGACTACCAGAGGCTCAAAGCCGCCATCCAAGCCCAGTACGGGTTCACTCTCCCAACCAGGGCCCAGCGGTTTCACCAGTGGACCTACAACACCGCGCTACCAGTCCGGGCCCAGGTGAGCGCCCTGAGCCGGCTGTCTTACGGCTGGCTGATGGAGGGCGCCGGACCCTCGCCAGCAGACCGGTTGACGATGGACCGGTGTATCCGGACCCTACCCCAGGATGCTAAAAAGTATGTGGCGCAACAGGGACCCCAGGACGTGGAGACGTTGATCGGACTGCTGGAGAACTACCGATGCACCCAGGAGATGTTGCGGCACTCGCGGACCGAGGCTCCGGAAACCGGCTCGCGCCCTAAACCCGGCCAGGAGGTCCCTCAAAGGTGGCGGAGACCCTCCCCAACCGACCGCGCAGACCACCGACCCAAGGCCGACCCAGAGCGTCTTCCAGCAAACCGTGAGTTCCGCCGGTGTTTCGTCTGTGGGAGAGAGGGACACCTTGCTCGCGACTGTCCCGACCGAGACGCGTCGATGGCAACGGCCGGGACTACGGACCGGACCTGCCACCTCGCCACCTGCTGGGGAAGCGTGGGAGCGCGGCCCCCAAAATTCCCGGTAAAGGTGGGGGGCCAGGACACTGAAGCACTGTTGGACTCTGGCAGCATGGTGACGCTGATCCGGCCAGAGTTTGCAGGGACCAGACGGGGGGAGCCCATAGCAGTGACCTGCATCCACGGGGACGTCAAGCACTACCCCACTGCAGAGGTGACTTTGAGCACGCCCCGAGGCCGCTACCGCCTAAGAGTTGGCGTGGTCGACAACTTGCCGGTCCCAGTGCTAATGGGGAGGGACAACCCGTTGTTTGGTCGGTACTGGGCCGAGGGACCCGGAGGGGGCCACTCGGGGGGCGAGCGGAAACCCCGGAGAAGGAAGAAAGACCAGGTCGTACACCAGGTGTGCGCGGCGCTGTCTGAGGACGACGATTCCCCGCCAGCCGATTCCTCCTCAGAGGGAGAGAGAGAGCAGCATACCGGTGAGGACGCCGCGACCGCACCACCGGACCCGGAGGGCTTGAGAGAGTCCGAGGGGGTGTTTTCCCGCTTCCCCCAGACGGGCCCCACCCCTGCGGAGAACGAGGGCCAATTCGGAACAGCCCAGCTACAGGACCCTACCCTTGCCCAGGCGTGGCGGAACGTCCAGAGGGTCGACGGGAAGCTACAGGAGGGCGTGAGTAATGTGACTTTTCCAAATTTTGTGGTAAATAATGGATTATTGTACAGAGTGACAAAAATGAACGATGATGCCTGGGAACAGTTGCTAGTACCCAGAGAGTACCGGTCCAAGGTGATGTTCCTGGCACACTCACACCTCCTGGGAGCCCACCTGGGGGTCGAGAAGACATATGACAGAGTCCTGACCCGATTCTACTGGCCGGGGGTAAAACGAGACGTGGAGAACTACTGTCGGCACTGCGGGGAGTGCCAGTTACACAGCCCGAAGGTAACCTACCGAAACCCCTTAATCCCCCTCCCCCTCATAGACATCCCCTTCAGCCGCATCGGCATGGACATTGTGGGGCCCTTGCCGAAATCCAGCCGGGGGCACCGCTGTCTCTTGGTCATCATGGACTATGCGACCCGGTACCCCGAAGCCATACCCCTGCGGGCGGCCACGGGCAAGGCGGTTGCCCGGGAGGTATTCCAGCTCTTTAGCCGGGTGGGGATAGCTAAGGAAATACTAACGGACCAGGGTTCCTGCTTTATGTCCATAGTAATGAAGGCGATGTGCAAGATGTTGAAGGTTCAGCAGATTAAGACGTCTGTGTACCACCCCCAGACCGACGGGCTGGTGGAGAGGTTCAACCAAACGCTAAAGCAGATGCTACGCAAGATGATCGTGGCGGATGGTAAGGATTGGGATCAGCTCCTACCCCACTTGTTGTTCTCCATCAGGGAGGTACCCCAGGGCTCCACTGGCTTTTCCCCTTTTGAGCTCCTGTACGGACGGAGACCCCGGGGGCTGCTCGACCTGGCCAAGGAGGCCTGGGAGCAGCAGCCATCACGCCACCGGACCGTGGTGGAACACGTGGAACAGATGCAGGACCGGATGGCCCGCATATGGCCCATGGTGAAGGAAGTCGCCACAGTGCGTGGTCCAGCCCCATTGGTCCTCGTTCCCAAACCTGAGGGTAAGTATAAGGTTTTTATGCAATGAGTTCCGCAAACTAAATGACATTTCTCGGTTGACCGTACCCCATGCCCGGGGGTTGATGAGCTCATCGAACGCCGTGTGTACGCAGCGCGGTTTCATGAGCACACCTGGACTCACGGGCGGTACTGGCAAGTTCCCCTCACCCCCAAAGCCCATGGAGAAAACCGCCTTCCGGCAACCCCAGATGCCTGTCTCCAATTACGGGTCCTCTGCCCTTTGGGGAAATCGCACGGAGCGCCAGCCACTCCAGCGACTCATGGACCATGGCCTGCGTCCCCACCCGTGCGTATGCGGCCGACTACCTGGAACGACATCGTGGTCCACAAGCCGCTGACGGGGACCATCTGGTCCGGTGAGGCGGTTCGGCAATCCCTCCGCGATAGGCGGGGCTGACGGCCAATCCCGAAGAATGCTACCTGGGCCCTGGACGAAGCCAACCTACCTGGGGTACACCGTAATGGACGAGGGAACGTCAAGGCGCAGACCAACACAGTGGAAGCCATCACTACCTGGCCCCGGCCCTCACTAAGAAGCAGGTGAGGACGTTTCTGGGGTTGGTAGGGTATTACATGACATTTGTGCCTCACTTGCCTCCGATACCCGCGCCGTACATTGGCCTGACAGCGAAGGATCTGCCCAACTGGATCCATGGACGGAGGAAGCGGAGGGGGCGTTTGCGATGCTGCAACGGCCCTCTGCAGAGACCGGTTCTGATGACCCCCACATTCGAACCTGCCCTTCACAGCCTGCAGACTGAGTGCTTCCGAGGCAGACTCGGAGCCGTCCTGTCCCATATGTATGTGATGGGGTGGATGCACACGGTAACCTTCATCAGCGGCAAAGCTGCTCAAACAAGGAGATAGAACTATGCACCGTATAGAAGGGTGTTTGGCCTTCCGGTGGGCCATGGAGAAGCTCATGTACTACTCCTGGGTCAAGAGGTTTTGTCCGGGTCACGACCATGCCCCGTTAAAATGGCTGTGCCTTAACAATGACAATAAATGCTCGTGTCACCCGGTGGGATTCCTGAATCTGCAGGATTTCCGCTTTCGGGTGGAGCACCGCCGGGCGGCTCCATTGCAACGGTACGCGGACGCTCTGTCGTAGAAGGGACTAATGCCTCTGGGTGGGGCGCTACCACCGCCCTGGCTTAAGCTGAGTGAAGGGGGTATGTGCTCCCCGGGCTCCACTGGTAAGCATTCTGGTCAACCCTTGGGGCAGGTGGTTAGAACAGCGGGTACTTACACCGCTGAGCTCCCGTCTACGTCAGATTGGCACCACGGAGAGCTAGACGGTAACCGCGCACACTCGTCAGTCCGATGGGAAAACCTGGAGCTGCTCATCAGGCCATGACGCCGTGGCACCAGAGGAGGGGGCCACTCAAGAAGCGGGAAGACGGACTAAAAGGGGAGCATGAAACGAAGAGAGGGCGAACAGTATGTGGTAAGGGTCGCAGGCCAACCCGGACTGTGAAAGACGCGCGCGACTATGTGGAGCGTTTATTGCCGAAAGCGGATTGTAACCGTGATTGTTTACTGTTCCCGCCTTACACACCCTGGCGGCTGGTGTTGACTGCCCTAACGTGGAGCATCAGGAAGGCAGACCTACACAACCCCAGCCGCACAGGACAGCTACACGGAACGACCGAGAGAGTGGAGAGATCGTACCCCAACCGGGAGGACAGTTTGATTTGCAGTTATTCCCTTTTCCCCTTAATCACCCCACCCCTGTTTAACCCAAATAAATCCTTTGTTTTAAGCCACCGCAAAACCGCTGTTGTCCTCCCTCCGCCAACGGGTGCAATGCCACACATAT
>JANIIK010001507.1:0-18020 GCA_027704905.1 Muraenolepis orangiensis | reverse complement strand
GGTACGTTTATAATTACCTCTTCTTCTTTCGTGTAACGTCAGATGTCCAACTCGGTGTCGTGTAGCCATGCCCGCATCTCTGGTCCTAGGTCGAAGAGGCTGGCTTCTTCCTTTACCTAATTACCTAAGTTAAAAGATTTAAATGTGTACTTCTGTATTGTAAGCTAATGTACAATGTGTTTTTACTACTAGGTGGTATCAGCTGCTGTTTTGCTACGGTTTCAGGTTTTTGTTTCAATTTAGTTTTGCTGTCTTATATTTAGGATTTTAGTGTATTTTACTGCTCGTTGGGACCAACTGGATAATTTTTTCTTCTGCTTTACCTCTCTATCCCCCCCCCCCCTCTATCCTCCTCCCTCCTTCTCCTCCCTCACCCAAATCTTTCTTCCTCCTCTCCCTCCCTCTATCCTCCTCCCTCTTCCCTCCTTCCCACCTCTCTCCCTCCTCCTACCCACCTCTCTCCCTCCTCATCCTCCCTCTCCCTCCCTCCCTCTATCCTCCTCCCTCCTTCTGCTCCCTCACCACCTCTCTCCCTCCCTCTATCCTCCTCCCTCTCCCTCCCTCCCTCTATCCTCCTTCCTCCTTCTCCTTCCCTCACCACCTCTCTTCCTCCTCCTCTCCCACCCTCCCTCTATCCTCCTCCTCCTCCCTCCCCCACATCTCTCCTCCTCACCCAAAGACAAACTCCAGCTCCCCAGAACTGTGTTGAAAGTCAAGCCTCAGTGAGGCGGCGTGTTGGGACTCAGAGTCTCCATTGGGACAACAAGTGAGTCTCTGAGTCATTCAGTCACCGTGGTGACAGGATGAATACGCTTCATCAAACCTTGGATCAACCCTTCATTAAGTCTTGGGTTGGCTCTCTTCTTCTGGTCACTTCAAGGTTCAACATGTTTTATGAGCCATTTTAAACCAGTTCAACAGAATGCTTCCTCCCCATTCCCTCCTGCAGTGTGTGTGTGTGTGTGTGTGTCTGTTAGAGAGAGATGTGTGTGTGTCTGTTAGAGCGTTGGGCCCTCCCCACTTCTCTCTCTCCTTCTCTCTCCCACCTCCCTGCCTCTATCCTCCTCCCTCCCTCCCTCCCTCAACACCTCTCTCCCTCCTCCTCCTCCCTCCCTCCCTCCCTCCCCACTTCTCTTCCTCTTCCTCCTCCTCCCTCCTTCTCCTTCTCCCTCCCTCCCTCACCACCTCTCTTCCTCCTAGAGATGTGTGTGTGTGTGTGTGTGAGTTTGTGTGAGATATGTGTGTGTCTGTGCTACAGAGAGGTGTGTGTGTGTGTTTAGAGATGTGTGTGTGTGTGTGTGTTGAGCACCAGTCCAAACACTTACACCACACACACACCTGTGTCTCCTTTACCCTAATCATGTTGGCCTTAAGGTGGTGGATTCACGCCCCCTAGTGGTGCAATAACAGATATTAATAAAACATGGCTTTGATAAGCAGTCTCATATCTTAAGATGTATTAATCATTTATCAGACAGCTTCATACAAAGATACTGACAGTGAACACATGTAAGTGTGTGTGTATGTACATAAATGTGTGTGTGTGTGTACTTCTTTATGTTTGTGTGTGTGTGTGTGTGTGTGTGTGTGTGTGTGTGTGTGTGTGTGTGTGTGTGTGTGTGTGTGTGTGTCCAAGGCCAAACGCATCATAAAGACATTGCCCTACAGCCACGAACTGTACTCACTGTTACCGTCAGTCAGGCGATACCTCAGTATCAAGTGGTATCAAATAGACTCAGAGACAGCTTCACAGTCAGGCCATCAGGCTGCTGAACAAGGGCCTATAGCATATAACAATGTATATTTTATTACATTGATTTATATATACATATTGCTCTTTTTCTGTGCCGATATATTGCATTTTATAAATTGCATTTTTATTTTTACTTTTATTCTATTGTTTTTATTCTATTTTTTATCTATTTTTATCTTATTTTTATAACTGCTGTCTGTTGTTGGGTTTTGCACATAATATTTTCACTCACTGCTTTATACTTGTGTAAACTGTGAAGAGACAATAAACTTGACTTGACGTGTGTGTGTGTGTGTGTGTGTTTCTATGAGTGTGTGTGTGTGTGTGTGTGTTTCTATGAGTGTGTGTGTTTGCACTTCTATATATGTGTGGGTGTGGTCATGCATGCGTGTGTATTTCTATTGTCCTCATTGTGTCCAAGTGGTTGTACTTTCCTTCAGCTACAAGGCCGTCCTTGTTTAAAGACATCATCTTTTATCTGGACTCTACCAATGGTTTCACACGCCATACACGACATGAGAGACAGTAGGGTTCATGTTCTGTATTTATTAAGAGATATAGTCCTCAATAAGCACACCTATCAAATTAAACCAATCACATCCGTAGGGTATTTCCATAGAACTGGACACAATGGGCTCTGGATCACAGGAAGATCATTATTAAAGAACACTATTCATATTGGAAGGTTTTCATGTAATGTTGTTTTATTCACCCTTTAAACCCGCAGCACGACTGTAATGACACGTAGATAATGTGTCCAGCTTTAATATAACTGCTTGTATATAATATATATATATGATATTATTAGAGCTGCGTGGTGTTGTAATGCTCTAGTGTCGCCAGCAGGGAGCAGCAGAACACAAGTCAAGTCAAGTCAAGTTTATTATCACTTCACAGTTTAGAAAGCATATATATATATATATATATATATTATAAAGCAGTATAAAAGCAGTTGTGTGAAAGTATAAAGCAGTTGTGTGAAAATCTTATGTGCAATACCCGACGACAGACAGCAGTTATAAAATAAAATGCATATAAAATGCAAAATATCGGCACAGAAAAGAGCAATATGTATATATAAATCAATGTAATAAAATATACATTGTTATATGTTATAGGCCCTTGTTCAGCAGCCTGATGGCCTGACTGTGAAGCTGTCTCTGAGTCTATTTGACACCACTTGATACTGAGGTATCGCCTGCCTGACGGTAACAGTGAGTACAGTTGGTGGCTGTAGGGCAATGTCTTTATGATGCGTTTGGCCTTGGCCACGCACCGCTGATTGTAAATATCCAGGAGGGAGGGGAGCTCACCTCCAACCATATACTGGGCCGTCCCACCACCCTTTGAAGCGCTCTGCGCTCCAGTGCGGTGCAGTTCCCGTACCGGGCGGTGATACACCCTGTAAGAACACTCTCCATGGTGCCGTTATAGAATGTTCTCAGGATGCGGGGGCCCATGCTGAATGTCCTCAGACGCCTGAGGAAATACAGGCGTTGATGCACACACACATAGAAATACACATACATACAAACACACACACCACACACACACACACACCCACACACACACACACACACCACACAACATACACATATAAAAACACACACACACAAACTAAAATAACAAATAATAATATAACAAAATATGGCTAAACTCCGGCCCACACTCAGTGTGTCTGATGCTGCCCAGCTAACTAAACCAGTAACTAACTAAACTCTACTAACCAGTCTCTAACTAAACCAGCTGAGGACAGACTGTGGGTGTTTTAAAAAAAGGCCTAAAAACATATCTTTTTAGAATAGCCTTTCACTAGATTTGCTGCCACACACACACACACACACACTCACAGTTAAACACACACACACACACTCACAGTTAAACACACAGGTAACCACTGGAGGCTGAGGTGGAGATGTCTAGATGTACAGTAGAGGATAGAACAGAAGAGATTAGAACACAATAGATCAGTTCTCAACACACAGCTTCCCTTTCTGTTTTATTGCGGTGGTTTGAAGCGCAGCCACTGAGACAACATGTTTAGTTCATGCAACAGTTTCATTATTTAGTTATTTACTTACATATTGAGCTCTTAGTCAATTGTTCATTCATGTGTTCATTGTTCTTTATCTCAAAGGTTCACAGCGACCTCTGCTCTTAATCGATGACCCAATCCCTTCACGGTTCTTACTGGTATTTTAATATCTGTATATCGCTGTGTTCTGCTGCTCCCTGCTGGCGACACTAGAGCATTACAACACCACGCAGCTCTAATAATATCATATATATATATTATATACAAGCAGTTATATTAAAGCTGGACACATTATCTACGTGTCATTACAGTCGTGCTGCGGGTTTAAAGGGTGAATAAAACAACATTACATGAAAACCTTCCAATATGAATAGTGTTCTTTAATAATGATCTTCCTGTGATCCAGAGCCCATTGTGTCCAGTTCTATGGAAATACCCTACGGATGTGATTGGTTTAATTTGATAGGTGTGCTTATTGAGGACTATATCTCTTAATAAATACAGAACATGAACCCTACTGTCTCTCATGTCGTGTATGGCGTGTGAAACCATTGGTAGAGTCCAGATAAAAGATGATGTCTTTAAACAAGGACGGCCTTGTAGCTGAAGGAAAGTACAACCACTTGGACACAATGAGGACAATAGAAATACACACGCATGCATGACCACACCCACACACATATAGAAGTGCAAACACACACACACACACACACACACACATACCCACACACACACACACACATAGAAACACACACACACACACACACACGCACACACACACACATAGAAACACACACACATAGAAACACACACACACACACACACTCATAGAAACACACACACACACACACACACACACACACACACACACACACACACACAGACACATAGAAACACACACACATAGAAACACACACACACTAACACTCATAGAAACACACACACACCCACACACACACACACACACAAACACACACACACACACCCACACACACACACACACACACACACACACACACACACACACACACACACACACACACACACACACACACACACTCATATAAACAAGTCAAGTCAAGTCAAGTTTATTGTCACTTCACAATTCACATAAGTATAAAGCAGTGAGTGAAAATCTTACATGCAAAACCCGACAACAGACAGCAGTTATAAAAATAAAATAAAAATTGATAGGTAGGGGTCAGTCTCTCTGCTCCTCTCCCCTCCTCTCACCCCTCAGGCCCCAGTATCTCTGCTCCTCTCCCCTCCTCTCACCCCTCAGGCCCCAGTCTCTCTGCTCCTCTCCCCTCCTCTCACCCCTCAGGCCCCAGTCTCTCTGCTCCTCTCCCCTCCTCTCACCCCTCAGGCCCCAGTCTCTCTGCTCCTCTCCCCTCCTCTCACCCTCAGGCCCCAGTCTCTCTGCTCCTCTCCCCTCCTCTCACCCAGGTCCCAGTCTCTCTGCTCCTCTCTCCTCCTCTCACCCCTCAGGCCCCAGTCTCTCTGCTCCTCTCCCCTCCTCTCACCCAGGCCCAGTCTCTCTGCTCCTCTCCCCTCCTCTCACCCAGACCCCAGTCTCTCTGCTCCTCTCCCCTCCTCTCACCCAGGCCCCAGTCTCTCTGCTCCTCTCCCCTCCTCTCACCCAGGCCCCAGTCTCTCTGCTCCTCTCCCCTTCCTCTCACCCCTCAGGCCCCAGTCTCTCTGCTCCTCTCCCCTCCTCTCACCCAGGCCCCAGTCTCTCTGCTCCTCTCCCCTCCTCTCACCCCTCAGGCCCCAGTCTCTCTGCTCCTCTCCCCTCCTCTCACCCAGGCCCAGTCTCTCTGCTCCTCTCCCCTCCTCTCACCCAGACCCCAGTCTCTCTGCTCCTCTCCCCTCCTCTCACCCCTCAGGCCCCAGTCTCTCTGCTCCTCTCCCCTCCTCTCACCCAGGCCCCAGTCTCTCTGCTCCTCTCCCCTCCTCTCACCCCTCAGGCCCCAGTCTCTCTGCTCCTCTCCCCTCCTCTCACCCTCAGGCCCCAGTCTCTCTGCTCCTCTCCCCTCCTCTCACCCCTCAGGCCCCAGTCTCTCTGCTCCTCTCCCCTCCTCTCACCCTCAGGCCCCAGTCTCTCTGCTCCTCTCCCCTCCTCTCACCCAGGCCCCAGTCTCTCTGCTCCTCTCCCCTCCTCTCACCCAGACCCCAGTCTCTCTGCTCCTCTCCCCTCCTCTCACCCAGGCCCCAGTCTCTCTGCTCCTCTCCCCTCCTCTCACCCCTCAGGCCCCAGTCTCTCTGCTCCTCTCCCCTCCTCTCACCCTCAGGCCCCAGTCTCTCTGCTCCTCTCCCCTCCTCTCACCCAGGCCCCAGTCTCTCTGCTCCTCTCCCCTCCTCTCACCCAGGCCCCAGTCTCTCTGCTCCTCTCCCCTCCTCTCACCCCTCAGGCCCCAGTCTCTCTGCTCCTCTCCCCTCCTCTCACCCCAGGCCCCAGTCTCTCTGCTCCTCTCCCCTCCTCTCACCCAGACCCCAGTCTCTCTGCTCCTCTCCCCTCCTCTCACCCAGGCCCCAGTCTCTCTGCTCCTCTCCCCTCCTCTCACCCCTCAGGCCCCAGTCTCTCTGCTCCTCTCCCCTCCTCTCACCCCTCAGGCCCCAGTCTCTCTGCTCCTCTCCCCTCCTCTCACCCCTCAGGCCCCAGTCTCTCTGCTCCTCTCCCCTCCTCTCACCCAGGCCCCAGTCTCTCTGCTCCTCTCCCCTCCTCTCACCCCCAGGCCCCAGTCTCTCTGCTCCTCTCCCCTCCTCTCACCCAGGCCCCAGTCTCTCTGCTCCTCTCCCCTCCTCTCACCCCTCAGGCCCCAGTCTCTCTGCTCCTCTCCCCTCCTCTCACCCTCAGGCCCCAGTCTCTCTGCTCCTCTCCCCTCCTCTCACCCCTCAGGCCCCAGTCTCTCTGCTCCTCTCCCCTCCTCTCACCCCAGGCCCCAGTCTCTCTGCTCCTCTCCCCTCCTCTCACCCAGACCCCAGTCTCTCTGCTCCTCTCCCCTCCTCTCACCCCTCAGGCCCCAGTCTCTCTGCTCCTCTCCCCTCCTCTCACCCTCAGGCCCCAGTCTCTCTGCTCCTCTCCCCTCCTCTCACCCCAGGCCCCAGTCTCTCTGCTCCTCTCCCCTCCTCTCACCCCTCAGGCCCCAGTCTCTCTGCTCCTCTCCCCTCCTCTCACCCCTCAGGCCCCAGTCTCTCTGCTCCTCTCCCCTCCTCTCACCCTCAGGCCCCAGTCTCTCTGCTCCTCTCCCCTCCTCTCACCCCTCAGGCCCCAGTCTCTCTGCTCCTCTCCCCTCCTCTCACCCAGGCCCCAGTCTCTCTGCTCCTCTCCCCTCCTCTCACCCAGGCCCCAGTCTCTCTGCTCCTCTCCCCTCCTCTCACCCCTCAGGCCCCAGTCTCTCTGCTCCTCTCCCCTCCTCTCACCCTCAGGCCCAGTCTCTCTGCTCCTCTCCCCTCCTCTCACCCCTCAGGCCCCAGTCTCTCTGCTCCTCTCCCCTCCTCTCACCCAGGCCCCAGTCTCTCTGCTCCTCTCCCCTCCTCTCACCCCCAGGCCCCAGTCTCTCTGCTCCTCTCCCCTCCTCTCACCCAGGCCCCAGTCTCTCTGCTCCTCTCCCCTCCTCTCACCCCTCAGGCCCCAGTCTCTCTGCTCCTCTCCCCTCCTCTCACCCCTCAGGCCCCAGTCTCTCTGCTCCTCTCCCCTCCTCTCACCCCTCAGGCCCCAGTCTCTCTGCTCCTCTCCCCTCCTCTCACCCCTCAGGCCCCAGTCTCTCTGCTCCTCTCCCCTCCTCTCACCCAGGCCCCAGTCTCTCTGCTCCTCTCCCCTCCTCTCACCCTCAGGCCCCAGTCTCTCTGCTCCTCTTCCCTCCTCTCACCCCTCAGGCCCCAGTCTCTCTGCTCCTCTCCCCTCCTCTCACCCCTCAGGCCCCAGTCTCTCTGCTCCTCTCCCCTCCTCTCACCCCTCAGGCCCCAGTCTCTCTGCTCCTCTCCCCTCCTCTCACCCTCAGGCCCCAGTCTCTCTGCTCCTCTCCCCTCCTCTCACCCCTCAGGCCCCAGTCTCTCTGCTCCTCTCCCCTCCTCTCACCCTCAGGCCCCAGTCTCTCTGCTCCTCTCCCCTCCTCTCACCCCTCAGGCCCCAGTCTCTCTGCTCCTCTCCCCTCCTCTCACCCTCAGGCCCCAGTCTCTCTGCTCCTCTCCCCTCCTCTCACCCAGGCCCCAGTCTCTCTGCTCCTCTCCCCTCCTCTCACCCTCAGGCCCCAGTCTCTCTGCTCCTCTCCCCTCCTCTCACCCCTCAGGCCCCAGTCTCTCTGCTCCTCTCCCCTCCTCTCACCCCTCAGGCCCCAGTCTCTCTGCTCCTCTCCCCTCCTCTCACCCAGGCCCCAGTCTCTCTGCTCCTCTCCCCTCCTCTCACCCCTCAGGCCCCAGTCTCTCTGCTCCTCTCCCCTCCTCTCACCCAGGCCCCAGTCTCTCTGCTCCTCTCCCCTCCTCTCACCCCTCAGGCCCCAGTCTCTCTGCTCCTCTCCCCTCCTCTCACCCCTCAGGCCCCAGTCTCTCTGCTCCTCTCCCTCCTCTCACCCCTCAGGCCCCAGTCTCTCTGCTCCTCTCCCCTCCTCTCACCCCTCAGGCCCCAGTCTCTCTGCTCCTCTCCCCTCCTCTCACCCAGGCCCCAGTCTCTCTGCTCCTCTCCCCTCCTCTCACCCCTCAGGCCCCAGTCTCTCTGCTCCTCTCCCCTCCTCTCACCCCTCAGACCCCAGTCTCTCTGCTCCTCTCCCCTCCTCTCACCCCTCAGGCCCCAGTCTCTCTGCTCCTCTCCCCTCCTCTCACCCAGGCCCCAGTCTCTCTGCTCCTCTCCCCTCCTCTCACCCTCAGGCCCCAGTCTCTCTGCTCCTCTCCCCTCCTCTCACCCAGACCCCAGTCTCTCTGCTCCTCTCCCCTCCTCTCACCCCAGACCCCAGTCTCTCTGCTCCTCTCCCCTCCTCTCACCCAGGCCCCAGTCTCTCTGCTCCTCTCCCCTCCTCTCACCCAGGCCCCAGTCTCTCTGCTCCTCTCCCCTCCTCTCACCCAGGCCCCAGTCTCTCTGCTCCTCTCTCCTCCTCTCACCCCTCAGGCCCCAGTCTCTCTGCTCCTCTCCCCTCCTCTCACCCAAGCCCAGTCTCTCTGCTCCTCTCCCCTCCTCTCACCCAGACCCCAGTCTCTCTGCTCCTCTCCCCTCCTCTCACCCAGGCCCCAGTCTCTCTGCTCCTCTCCCCTCCTCTCACCCCTCAGGCCCCAGTCTCTCTGCTCCTCTCCCCTCCTCTCACCCTCAGGCCCCAGTCTCTCTGCTCCTCTCCCCTCCTCTCACCCCTCAGGCCCCAGTCTCTCTGCTCCTCTCCCCTCCTCTCACCCAGGCCCCAGTCTCTCTGCTCCTCTCCCCTCCTCTCACCCCCAGGCCCCAGTCTCTCTGCTCCTCTCCCCTCCTCTCACCCAGGCCCCAGTCTCTCTGCTCCTCTCCCCTCCTCTCACCCCTCAGGCCCCAGTCTCTCTGCTCCTCTCCCCTCCTCTCACCCCTCAGGCCCCAGTCTCTCTGCTCCTCTCCCCTCCTCTCACCCTCAGGCCCCAGTCTCTCTGCTCCTCTCACCTCCTCTCACCCCTCAGGCCCCAGTCTCTCTGCTCCTCTCCCCTCCTCTCACCCAGGCCCCAGTCTCTCTGCTCCTCTCCCCTCCTCTCACCCCTCAGGCCCCAGTCTCTCTGCTCCTCTCCCCTCCTCTCACCCCTCAGGCCCCAGTCTCTCTGCTCCTCTCCCCTCCTCTCACCCTCAGGCCCCAGTCTCTCTGCTCCTCTCCCCTCCTCTCACCCAGGCCCCAGTCTCTCTGCTCCTCTCCCCTCCTCTCACCCCTCAGGCCCCAGTCTCTCTGCTCCTCTCCCTTCCTCTCACCCCTCAGGCCCCAGTCTCTCTGCTCCTCTCCCCTCCTCTCACCCTCAGGCCCCAGTCTCTCTGCTCCTCTCCCCTCCTCTCACCCCTCAGACCCCAGTCTCTCTGCTCCTCTCCCCTCCTCTCACCCCTCAGGCCCCAGTCTCTCTGCTCCTCTCCCCTCCTCTCACCCAGGCCCCAGTCTCTCTGCTCCTCTCCCCTCCTCTCACCCTCAGGCCCCAGTCTCTCTGCTCCTCTCCCCTCCTCTCACCCAGACCCCAGTCTCTCTGCTCCTCTCCCCTCCTCTCACCCAGACCCCAGTCTCTCTGCTCCTCTCCCCTCCTCTCACCCAGGCCCCAGTCTCTCTGCTCCTCTCCCCTCCTCTCACCCAGGCCCCAGTCTCTCTGCTCCTCTCCCCTCCTCTCACCCAGGCCCCAGTCTCTCTGCTCCTCTCCCCTCCTCTCACCCAGGCCCCAGTCTCTCTGCTCCTCTCTCCTCCTCTCACCCCTCAGGCCCCAGTCTCTCTGCTCCTCTCCCCTCCTCTCACCCAGGCCCAGTCTCTCTGCTCCTCTCCCCTCCTCTCACCCAGGCCCCAGTCTCTCTGCTCCTCTCCCCTCCTCTCACCCAGGCCCCAGTCTCTCTGCTCCTCTCCCCTCCTCTCACCCCTCAGGCCCCAGTATCTCTGCTCCTCTCCCCTCCTCTCACCCCTCAGGCCCAGTCTCTCTGCTCCTCTCCCCTCCTCTCACCCCTCAGGCCCCAGTCTCTCTGCTCCTCTCCCCTCCTCTCACCCAGGCCCCAGTCTCTCTGCTCCTCTCCCCTCCTCTCACCCCCAGGCCCCAGTCTCTCTGCTCCTCTCCCCTCCTCTCACCCAGGCCCCAGTCTCTCTGCTCCTCTCCCCTCCTCTCACCCCTCAGGCCCCAGTCTCTCTGCTCCTCTCCCCTCCTCTCACCCCTCAGGCCCCAGTCTCTCTGCTCCTCTCCCCTCCTCTCACCCCTCAGGCCCCAGTCTCTCTGCTCCTCTCACCTCCTCTCACCCCTCAGGCCCCAGTCTCTCTGCTCCTCTCCCCTCCTCTCACCCAGGCCCCAGTCTCTCTGCTCCTCTCCCCTCCTCTCACCCCTCAGGCCCCAGTCTCTCTGCTTCTCTCCCCTCCTCTCACCCCTCAGGCCCCAGTTTCTCTGCTCCTCTCCCCTCCTCTCACCCATCAGGCCCCTGTCTCTCTGCTCCTCTCCCCTCCTCTCACCCAGGCCCCAGTCTCTCTGCTCCTCTCCCCTCCTCTCACCCCTCAGGCCCCAGTCTCTCTGCTCCTCTCCCTTCCTCTCACCCCTCAGGCCCCAGTCTCTCTGCTCCTCTCCCCTCCTCTCACCCCTCAGGCCCCAGTCTCTCTGCTCCTCTCCCCTCCTCTCACCCAGGCCCCAGTCTCTCTGCTCCTCTCCCCTCCTCTCACCCCTCAGGCCCCAGTCTCTCTGCTCCTCTCCCCTCCTCTCACCCCTCAGACCCCAGTCTCTCTGCTCCTCTCCCCTCCTCTCACCCCTCAGGCCCCAGTCTCTCTGCTCCTCTCCCCTCCTCTCACCCAGGCCCCAGTCTCTCTGCTCCTCTCCCCTCCTCTCACCCAGACCCCAGTCTCTCTGCTCCTCTCCCCTCCTCTCACTCCTCAGGCCCCAGTCTCTCTGCTCCTCTCCCCTCCTCTCACCCAGGCCCCAGTCTCTCTGCTCCTCTCCCCTCCTCTCACCCAGACCCCAGTCTCTCTGCTCCTCTCCCCTCCTCTCACCCAGGCCCCAGTCTCTCTGCTCCTCTTCTGATCAAACCATGAGTCAACATTTCCACCAAGCAGCACCAGGGGGCGCTAAATCCCCCCCAAGTGTTTACGTGTCATGTGTGTGTGTGTGTGTGTGTGTGTGTGTGTGTGTGTGTGTGTGTGTGTGTGTGTGTGTGTGTGTGTGTGTGTGTGTGTGTGTGTGTGTGTGTGTGATGATTTCACTCTTGAAACACGAGAAAAAAAGGTAGAAGGGAAGATACAGAGAGAGAGAGAGAGAGAGAGAGAGAGAGAGAGAGAGAGAGAGAGGAGAGAGAGAGAGAGAGAGAGAGAGAGAGAGAGAGAGAGAGCGTGTGTTCAAGCGTTGAAGTGTCTGTTTTCCGTAGTGTGTGTGTCCACATGTGTGAGATTGTAGCGTGTCCATGTCTAAGTACATGGTTCCCAAGGCTGTGAGAGAGAGAGAGAGAGAGAGAGAGAGAGAGGGAGAGAGAGAGGGAGAGAGAGAGTCTCTGTCTTGGCAGGTCTGTGTGTGTGTGTGTGTGTCAGGGTGTGTCCCTGTGTGTGTGTGTGTGTCCTCCAGAGACCAGGGACCCCTGGACCCCCAGGGACCCCCAGGGACCCCCAGGGACCCCCTGCACCCCCAGGGACCCCCAGGGACCCCCTGGACCCCCAGGGACCCCCGGGGACCCCTGGACCCCCAGACCCCCAGGGACCCCTGGACTCCCGGGGACCCCTGGACCCCCAGGTACCCCCAGGGACCCCTGGACCCATAGGGACCCCTGGAGACCACCAGACCCCCAGGGACCCCTGGACCTCTCGGGACCCCCTGGACCCCCAGGGACCCCTGGACCCCCGGGGACCCCTGTGTGTTCCTGTAGTATGTGTGTGTTACTCTAGAATGTGTATGTATGTGTGTATATGTGTGTGTGTGTGTGTGTGTGTGTGTGTGTGTGTGTGTGTGTGTGTGTGTGTGTGTGTGTGTGTGTGTGTGTGTGTGTGTACGTGTTTGTGTACGTGTGTGTTACTGTAGTATGTGTTTGTTTGTGTGTGTGTGTGTGTTTGTGTACATGTGTGTATGTCTGTCTATGTGTGTATGTGTGTGTGTGTGTTGGGGTGTATGTGTGTTTGTGTGTTTGTGTTTGTGTGTGTGTGTGTGGGGCAGAGAGAGAGAGAGAGAGAGAGAGAGAGAGAGAGAGAGAGAGAGTTCTGTGTGAAATGTTTTCAGAGCAAGTACAAGATACAAGATGTTTATTCTCCATTTGTACATAGTACATAGGAACGCTTACTCCCCGTTCCCTCCCTCACTCCTAGCAATTCAAGTAAAGAGAGAGAGAGAGAGAGAGAGAGAGAGAGAGAGAGAGAGAGAGAGAGAGAGAGAGAGAGAGAGAGAGAGAGAGAGAGAGAGAGAGAGAGAGAGAGAGAGAGAGAGAGGAGGCGAGCGAGAGAGAGAGAGAGAGAGAGAGAGAGGGAGACAGAGGGCAAGAGGAGGGGAGTGAGAGACAGAGAGGGGAAGGGAGGGAGGGGGAGACAGAGGGCAAGAGGAGGGGAGTGAGAGACAGAGAGGGGAAGGGAGGGAGGGGGAGGCGGAGTTCTGTGAGAAGAAAGTTGTCATGAGAGAGAGAGAGAGGAGAGAGAGAGAGAGAGAGAGAGAGAGAGAGAGAGAGAGAGAGAGAGAGAGAGGGAGTCTCTGTCTTGGCAGGTCTGTGTGTGTGTGTGTAGAGGGTTCAGAAAATGCCTCTATTTAAAGTTTCGCAGTAAAACATACACCCCCCATTCTTTAAGATGATCAGAACTACTCTAATAGATTATCAGAACTACCCACATCTTATTAGACTTCCAAGTCAGTAGATGGCGCTCCTGCGCTCCTGTGAACCATAGAGGAAACACTAGTCTTGGCCCTACCATGCGCAGCTCACTAATAAACCGCTGCCGGCTGAGCAAGGCATGAGAATGTAACGTGTCTTGTTCTTCATGTTTCACAGGTAAGCATATAACTATCTAAAACATTCCCAAGGGTGTTAAAACTAATGTGAACTGTCAGTGACATGTTTTGTAACGTTTTGAGTGTACCTGAAGTAAGTTTGGACGAGTAGTTTTATTGTTTTGTGGAGTTGAATAATGGCTGCTGCCAGGTAGTTTGTTCCACTGTGTTTCAGCACAGAAATCACACGTGGTGCGCGTGCACGTGCGCGTGTGACTGAAAACGTGTTCATGTTATTTTCTGTATTTGAGCGAATGGTATTTGGGTTATTGTTTTGCACTTTATTTTGGTTTTATGAAGAATACATTGTATTTTTGTATTATTTGATTTATTGTATTTTTGCAATATTGTGAAGTAAACTGTCTGTTGGACTGTTAAACAATATTTTTGATGTTGAGAACTTGAAATGATATGATTGTGATGTTGAGATGCTGCATGTTGAGTAATAAACCGCTGCCGGCTGAGCAAGGCATGAGAATGTAACGTGTCTTGTTCTTCATGTTTCACAGATCCACAGAGCACCATGCCTGAGTATCACCTGGACCGACCCAGACTCCCCTAGGTCTGAGGCCGGTAACAATAACACTACCCCCTCTCTCTTAAAGGGATAGGCAGCCTGGCCCTACATGACCCTACTAGTATAACACTACCCCCTCTCTCTTAAAGGGATAGGCAGCCTGGCCCTACGTGACCCTACTAGTATAACACTACCCCCTCTCTCTTAAAGGGATAGGCAGCCTGGCCCTACATGACCCTACTAGTATAACACTACCCCCTATCTCTTAAAGGGATAGGCAGCCTGGCCCTACATGACCCTACTAATATAATACTACCCCCTCTCTCTTAAAGGGATAGGCAGCCTGGCCCTACATGACCCTACTAGTATAACACTACCCCCTCTCTCTTAAAGGGATAGGCAGCCTGGCCCTACATGACCCTACTAGTATAACACTACCCCCTCTCTCTTAAAGGGATAGGCAGCCTGGCCCTACATGACCCTACTAGTATAACACTACCCCCTCTCTCTTAAAGGGATAGGCAGCCTGGCCCTACATGACCCTACTAGTATAACACTACCCCCTCTCTCTTAAAGGGATAGGCAGCCTGGCCCTACATGACCCTACTAGTATAACACTACCCCCTCTCTCTTAAAGGGATAGGCAGCCTGGCCCTACATGACCCTACTAGTATAACACTACCCCCTCTCTCTTAAAGGGATAGGCAGCCTGGCCCTACATGACCCTACTAGTATAACACTACCCCCTCTCTCTTAAAGGGATAGGCAGCCTGGCCCTATATGACCCTACTAGTATAACACTACCCCCTCTCTCTTAAAGGGATAGGCAGCCTGGCCCTACATGACCCTACTAGTATAACACTACCCCCTCTCTCTTAAAGGGATAGGCAGCCTGGCCCTACATGACCCTACTAGTATAACACTACCCCCTCTCTCTTAAAGGGATAGGCAGCCTGGCCCTACATGACCCTACTAGTATAACACTACCCCCTCTCTCTTAAAGGGATAGGCAGCCTGGCCCTACATGACCCTACTAGTATAACACTACCCCCTCTCTCTTAAAGGGATAGGCAGCCTGGCCCTACATGACCCTACTAGTATAACACTACCCCCTCTCTCTTAAAGGGATAGGCAGCCTGGCCCTACATGACCCTACTAGTATAACACTACCCCCTCTCTCTTAAAGGGATAGGCAGCCTGGCCCTACATGACCCTACTAGTATAACACTACCCCCTCTCTCTTAAAGGGATAGGCAGCCTGGCCCTACATGACCCTACTAGTATAACACCACATTTCTCAGTAGAAATGTAAAAGCATTCCACTATCAAATAAGTGACAAAACAGACCCAGACTGGAAGGAGAACCAGATGTGATTCTGGTTTCATAATCAGATGGCCTGTAAAGCCACACTGTAACTCAGCTTAAGGGCTATACTAATATACTATATATATAATATACTATATATAATATATATAGTATATTAATAGTATTGGACCCTTCCGTGTGTTTGGCTGATGGATGTTAGGATGGAGAGATCTGATTCAGAGAACCAGCGTCACCTGGTCACAGCGACAGCAGCGTCCAGCGTCACCATAGCAACGGGGAGAAAACCCTCCCAGATCTTCCTAATAACTAACAAACTAAAGATCGGATCCATTCACAGAACCGACACTACGGTAATCAAATGAAAAGGTCTCTCTTTAATACATGTTATCAAACCGTATTTAACTGGCCAAACGATGTGATTGTATTCCATGTTCCACGGAGAACAGGAGGACACGTGACTGTGATGAGGTCAGAGCTGCATGTTGGAGCACCGGGTCCATCCGTACGGTTTACTACCAAACAAAGAGCACTGTTTATATCTGTTAATATCTGTTATTGCACCACTAGGGGGCGCTGAATCCACCACCTTCTGGCCAACATGATTAGGGTAAAGGAGACACAGGTGTGTGTGTGGTGTAGGTGTTTGGACTGGTGCTAACACACACACACACACACACACACACACACATATCTCTCTGTTACAAACAGACACATCTCTATACACACACACACACACACCTCTCTCTAGCACAGACACACACACACACACACATATATCTCACACAAACTCACACACACACACTCACACTCACACACACACACATCTCTAGGAGAAAGAGAAGTGGTGTGGGAGGGAGGGAGGAGGAGAAGGAGGGAGGAGGAGGAAGAGGGAGGAGGAGGAAGAGAAGTGGGGAGGGAGGGAGGAGGATAGAGGGAGGGAGGTGGGGAGAGAAGGAGAGAGAGAAGTGGGGAGGGAGGGAGGGAGGAGGACCCAACGCTCTAACAGACACACACACTCACACACACACACACACACACACACACACACACACATATCTCTCTCTCTAACAGACACACACACACACACACACACACACACACACACACACACACACACACACTGCAGGAGGGAATGGGGAGGAAGCATTCTGTTGAACTGGTTTAAATGGCTCATAAAACATGTTGAACCTTGAAGTGACCAGAAGAAGAGAGCCAACCCAAGACTTAATGAAGGGTTGATGGGAGAGAGGTGGTGAGGGAGGGAGGGAGGGAGGGAGGAGGACAAGGAGGGAGAGAGGTGGGAGGGGAGGGAGGGAGGGAGGAGGACAAGGAGGGAGAGAGGTGGTGAGGGAGGGAGGGAGGAGGACAATGAGGGAGAGAGGTGGGGAGGGAGGGAGGGAGGGAGGATGACAAGGAGGGAGAGAAGTGGGAGGGGAGGGAGGGAGGAGGATAGAGGGAGGGAGGGAGGGAGGGAGGGAGGGAGGAGGACAAGGAGGGAGAGAGGTGGTGAGGGAGGGAGGACAAGGAGGGAGAGAGGTGGGAGGGGAGGGAGGGAGGAGGATAGAGGGAGGGAGGGAGGGAGGAGGACAATGAGGGAGAGAGGTGGGGAGGGAGGGAGGGAGGAGGACAATGAGGGAGAGAGGTGGTGAGGAAGGGAGGGAGGGAGGGAGGGAGGAGGAGGGAGAGAGGTGGGGAGAGAAGAGAAGGAGAGAGAGAAGTGGGGAGGGAGGAGGACCCAACGCTAACCCAAAGGAAGGCTAACCCAGCGTGTCCATCTCCTCACCATGGGGGGAGGAGATGAGGAGTGAGAGGGAGGGCAGGGGGAGGGGAGGGAAGGGGGAGGCTTTATTGTTTGTTCTGCCGACGGGTTTGGATTTCTGTAGGCCTCTTCATGAACCTGATGAGACGCTAACAGAGATGCTAACAGAGAAGCTAACAGAGACACTGACAGAGACGCTAACAGAGAAGCTAACAGAGACGCTAACAGAGAAGCTAATATAGAAGCTAACAGAGACGCTAACTGAGAAGCTAACAGAGACGCTAACAGAGACCCTAACAGAAAAGCCATCAGAGACGCTAACAGAGAAGCTAACGGAGAAGCTAGCAGAGACGCTAACAGTGATGCCAACAGAGACGCTAACAGAGAAGCTAACAGAGACACTAACTGAGAAGCTAACAGAGACGCTAACAGAGACCCTAACAGAAAAGCCATCAGAGACGCTAACAGAGAAGCAAACAGAGAAGCTAACAGTGACGCTAACAGTGATGCCAACAGAGACTTTAACAGAGAAGCTAACAGAGATGCTAACAGAGAAGCTAACAGAGATGCTAACAGAGACGCTAACAGAGACACTAACAGAGAAGCTAACAGAGACACTAATATAGAAGCTAACAAAGACGCTAACAGAGACGCTAACAGAGAAGCTAACAGAGACAATAACAGAGAAGCTAACAGACACGCTAACACAGAAGCTAACAGAGACGCTAACAGAGAAGCTAACAGAGACGCTAACAGAGAAGCTAACAGAGACGCTAACAGAGAAGCTAACAGAGACGCTAACAGAGAAGCTAACAGAGACTAGTTAGTGTCGGTGTAACGAGTGTTCAGAGGTGAGACCGAAGAGTTCAGGATGTTCCTTAACAACCATCATCAGCACCACACACACACACACACACACACAGACACACACACACACACACACACACACACACTCACACACACACACTCACACACACACACACACACAGACACACACACACACACACA
>JANIIK010001506.1:0-25778 GCA_027704905.1 Muraenolepis orangiensis | reverse complement strand
TTGCTGTGGTTCTGGTGGTTGTATAGACGGTTGCTGTGGTTCTGGTGGTTGTATAGACGGTTGCTGTGGTTCTGGTGGTTGTATAGACGGTTGCTGTGGTTCTGGTGGTTGTATAGACGGTTGCTGTGGTTCTGGTGGTTGTATAGACGGTTGCTGTGGTTCTGGTGGTTGTATAGACGGTTGCTGTGGTTCTGGTGGTTGTATAGACGGTTGCTGTGGTTCTGGTGGTTGTATAGACGGTTGCTGTGGTTCTGGTGGTTGTATAGACGGTTGCTGTGGTTCTGGTGGTTGTATAGACGGTTGCTGTGGTTCTGGTGGTTGCATAGACGGTTGCTGTGGTTCTGGTGGTTGTATAGACGGTTGCTGTGGTTCTGGTGGTTGTATAGACGGTTGCTGTGGTTCTGGTGGTTGTATAGACGGTTGCTGTGGTTCTGGTGGTTGTATAGACGGTTGCTGTGGTTCTGGTGGTTGTATAGACGGTTGCTGTGGTTCTGGTGGTTGTATAGACGGTTGCTGTGGTTCTGGTGGTTGTATAGACGGTTGCTGTGGTTCTGGTGGTTGTATAGACGGTTGCTGTGGTTCTGGTGGTTGTATAGACGGTTGCTGTGGTTCTGGTGGTTGTATAGACGGTTGCTGTGGTTCTGGTGGTTGTATAGACGGTTGCTGTGGTTCTGGTGGTTGTATAGACGGTTGCTGTGGTTCTGGTGGTTGCATAGACGGTTGCTGTGGTTCTGGTGGTTGTATAGACGGTTGCTGTGGTTCTGGTGGTTGTATAGACGGTTGCTGTGGTTCTGGTGGTTGTATAGACGGTTGCTGTGGTTCTGGTGGTTGTATAGACGGTTGCTGTGGTTCTGGTGGTTGTATAGACGGTTGCTGTGGTTCTGGTGGTTGATAGACGTTGCTGTGGTTCTGTGGTTGATAGACGGTTGCTGTGGTTCTGGTGGTTGTATAGACGGTTGCTGTGGTTCTGGTGGTTGCATAGACGGTTGCTGTGGTAGTGATATATATTCTTTTGCATGAGGACTGAGAGTGACTGAGGGTTCCTTTAAACGTGTTCCTTTCCTGTAGTATGAGTCCATTCCATCGGACTGTGAGTGAAAGAGCTTGGTGACTGGGGGATCGTAATACTGCTATCTTAGCCTTGGTAGCTGCCAGTTGTGCGTCAAGCTCCATGGTTTCCTTGTTCTATTCCAGCGTGTGTTCCTGCTCCTCCAGAGTGTGTTGATCCTTTAACGCTGCAGCACCAATCCCAAGGTCAGCTCTCTCTGCCTCGGCCCGTATGCCAGCTGAGGAGGCAGAAGATCTGCTGGACCTGCTGGCTCCACACCTTGTGTGACCTTTGTGAGCAGATCTTTTACTTTCCACATTAGAAATGCTGTCATTTGGATGAATTAGATTGTCCACGTCGTCCTCATCCTCATTAACACTTTCCACACTTTTGGTATTTTTTGTCCATGCATTCACGTCATCAATAAAGTCATTGATGTGAACACATGTCATGTTTTTCCCTTTCCTCAGGAGGTATTATTGGCAACAGAGCATCCTGGTTTGCTGCTGCTTCCTTGCATATGTGGAGATATTGCATAAATGCGCATTGCACCTCCTGTTTGCATCCACTTTGCATTAACTCCAAAATCGTTTTTTGCAAGTTAGATGCCTTGTTTAATTGAGATTTTCTGTCTTTTTGTATTGTGTCAATTTATCCATTAGGGCTTTAGGTGTTAATTTGCTCTTGGGTCTTGTGACCTGCTGTGCTTCAGGTTCAACACGGTGTGTGGTTTGACCTCCACCTCGGACTGTTGTTCAGCCACTGCGGGCTGTGGCTGCTTTGCAGTCTGTTCAACCAATGAAGGTTCTTTCCAATGCGTTTCAGCCGTGGCTGTTCAACCATAACGCTAGACTCTGCTTGACTCTGAACACCTTTATCACAATCCATATCAGCAATATAAGACCAACAGATTCAATATGAAACAGTACCTTCAGTTACACCACTTAACAACAACACCCACAGTTAATTATCACATGGTTACAACCAACACCTTAATACACACACACACACACACACACACACACACACACACACACACACACACACACACACACACACACACACCCACGAACGGGTTGCAACCATGAACCACCAATGCATTGGAATTTTCCCTTTTTATATTTTTCTCAAATGACCCTGTGTGCACACAATTGTGTTTGATATGGCCATATAAGGTCTACCTGGCAGCGCTGGTACCTGTTCGTTGCGCAGCGCTGCCGGGTCTGTTTGTCTTTGTTCTTTGAACTTCACAAAAGACTTCAAACAGCGCTCCTTGTCCGAGCGCTGTTCAATCAACTCCTTGCGTGCAGGGCAGCTCCTGGTCCGTCCAAACGAACGCTGGACTCCTTCTGGTTTTGGACATCTGCAGATCGTCTCCTTCACAGTTACATGCCCTGGGTTGCACCATCTGATGTTAATGAAGAGTGCAAGTCCCCCACCCTTGTGCTTACCACTGAGCTTAGCATCCCTGCTCTCACCGTAGTGAAACCAGGTACATCCACATTAGCGTCCGGGGTGTTGCCGGTTAGCCACGTCTCCGTGAAACACATTAGGCTGCACTCCCTGTACGTCCTCTGATTCCTCACCAGGGCAGCCAGCTCATCTGTTTTGTTGGTTATGGAGTTCACGTTTCCCATCACTACCGACGGAATAGAGGGCTTGAATCGCCACCGCTTAGCAATACGCCTAGCCTTGAGCTTAGCAATACGCCTAGCCTTGAGCTTAGCAATACGCCTAGCCTTGAGCTTAGCAATACGCCTAGCCTTGAGCTTAGCAATACGCCTAGCCTTGAGCTTAGCAATACGCCTAGCCTTGAGCTTAGCAATACGCCTAGCCTTGAGCTTAGCAATACGCCTAGCCTTGAGCTTAGCAATACGCCTAGCCTTGAGCTTAACAATACGCCTAGCCTTGAGCTTAGCAATACGCCTAGCCTTGAGCTTAGCAATACGCCTAGCCTTGAGCTTAACAATACGCCTAGCCTTGAGCTTAACAATACGCCTAGCCTTGAGCTTAGCAATACGCCTAGCCTTGAGCTTAGCAATACGCCTAGCCTTGAGCTTAACAATACGCCTAGCCTTGAGCTTAACAATACGCCTAGCCTTGAGCTTAACAATACGCCTAGCCTTGAGCTTAGCAATACGCCTAGCCTTGAGCTTAGCAATACGCCTAGCCTTGAGCTTAACAATACGCCTAGCCTTGAGCTTAACAATACGCCTAGCCTTGAGCTTAGCAATACGCCTAGCCTTGAGCTTAGCAATACGCCTAGCCTTGAGCTTAGCGCCCGCTCTGCAGCCCTGATAGACCCTCCTCAGCTCCGCCGGTAGAAGGTAAACATTGCCTGCCCCGTTGTTCAGAGATCAGCTGTTCCCTTGAATCAACAAGGTTTCCTTTAACTTCTAGAACAGTCATATCCATAGGATAGAAAGAGATTCACACAGAAAGGGCAATAGAAAAAGTTTTAAAAAGTTAGCAAAGTTAAAAGAAAAATACGAGTTAACACGAACACTACAAAGACGGAGCTACTGGAAAGGCAGACACTCGCGTCGGCGCCGAAATATATTGATCACACACACAGAGCCCATGTGGTGACGCTGAGGGACTGAGAACATCAGGAGAACACAAACTACAGTCTGGCCTCAGTTTCTAGGAACAACAACAACAGTTCAGCAGACTAATCATGTCTTGTTCTCCATCAGATGGGTGTGAACTCACACTGGACCCAAACACAGCCTGGAGACGACTCTCTCTGTCTGAGGACAACAGGAAGGTGATGAGGGTTAGAGAGGAGGAGGAGGAGGAGGAGGAGAGGAGGAGGAGGAGGAGGAGGAGGAGGAGGAGGAGGAGGAGGAGGAGGAGGAGGAGGAGTATCCTCATCACCCAGAGAGATTTGACTCCTGTCACCAGGTGTTGTGTAGAGAGGGTCTGACTGACCGCTGTTACTGGGAGGTGGAGAGGGAAGGAGATGTTCATATAGGAGTGACATACAGAGGAATCACTAGGAGAGGAGAGGGTGATGACAGCTGGCTTGGATTCAACAACAAGTCCTGGAGTCTTCATTGTTATGATGATGGTTACTCTGTCTGGTACAACGGTAGAGGAACAGTCATAGATCTCCACCCCTCTAACAGAGTAGGAGTGTATGTGGACCGACCTGCTGGCTCTCTCTCCTTCTACAGAGTGTCCCCAGATGGAGGAGGGTCCTCAGACACACTGACACTCATCCACACCTTCCAGTCCACATTCACCCAGGAGGACCTCCTCCCTGGGTTTGCGTTGAGGATGGTTCCTCAGTGTCTCTGTGTCGGTTGTAGCAACACACACACACACACACACACACACACACACACACACACACACACACACACACACACACACACACACACACACACACACACACACACACACACAGTATACACTATACAGAAACACACACACATTTATATAGTGTATACACAAACACATTTTTATACTGTACACACACACCAGTGGTGAAGCGTCAGGGCCTTCAAGGTATTCAGAGAAGACCCTGGAACTCTCAGATGAAACCAAAGAATCGAATTAATTGTATTAATAAAATGTAATACAATTTAATAAAATTTAAATAAAATGAATAAATGAGAATCGTATCTGTGTTATAATACAGTGTTACGTTGATTTGTTTGTCTTTCTCGGTCCATGCACGACGCATTTGAGTGGTTTTGTGTTGGAAAAACAATGCAACCAATCAGATATTTTTCTGGGTTGCTGGGAAGAATATCCAACGTAAATCAACCAGTATTCCCGCTGACATTGGCCCTTAGACGGAACGATAGCATACGTTTGGATTGACAATATGATCAACCAATCATATCGTGATTTGTAGCCAATGGGCGTATTCTTTCAGATTTCCCCGGCAGCTCAATATGGAGCTAGAGGGTGCAAGGTGGTGGCTGGCGCGAGAGTGGATCTAGCGTAGTGTTACGTTTTCTACGTTGTTTTTTTTTACGCCAAAATGGCAACAGGTGAAGATGATGTCGTGGCGGAATTATTGTGTGAACCATTTTCAAGACGACCATTTAATGTTAAAATGGACATTATTAAAAGAGGCCGTCCAACACCTGACAATCTGGAGCTGACTCAAGTAGTCAAAGCAGGTTATGTTCGCCATTTTCAGTGTAGCAACTGGGAACGATACCCGTGGCTAACGGGCTCTACTAGCCACGAGAGGCTCTACTGATGGGAGTGTTGCTGTTTGGGACCGACAAGAGAGCAGGGAATTGGAACTTATTTTGGATCTGAAAAGCGATCATCTTTATGACCTGATGGTGGTCGAACCATTCATCCAGAAGGACAGGAGAATGGATTTGGTCTTTAAGTGAACATCATTGGTGAGTGAGACTCATTTGTCTTTGCTGGTTTTGTCTCAGTGTTGCGTCTCATTGAGCTGGTTGTTGCATTTTGTTTCCACACACTTGTTGACTGATTAGTTAATGGCTGTCTTGGGTTTGTTAAGCATTGTTGTGCATTTGAATTGAGAGTTTTGACTTGATCTTTCTTTGCATCGCTTAACGTGAAAAGACTTAACGTAACTAAGAGTTACAAAACCACGATCAATAATCACCAAATTTGCATATGTTTTGTCATTAGCACTTTCACCTTTTCACTTTCATTTTGACAGGTGAAAGTGCTAATGACAAGACATATGCCAGAGACATTTGGTGATTATTGATCGCTATTTTGGAACTTAAAGTTCCAAAGTTACGTTAAGCCTTTTCACGTGAAGCGTGTTAGACCGTCCCTTTAACCGATAGCCTGTGTGTGGTGGTCTGTGGTGGTCTGTGGTGGTCTGTTACTTCACTACATGGACTCTGCTTTACAACTATGGTACACTTGGGAATTGGCTGCGACAATCTGATCTTCCTAAATGAGATAAGGCATAAAGTGACTCCTCCGTGACGTCCGTCTGACTAGAACAACTGAATTTTCGAATGGTGGTGGTGATGGTGTGGGTGGTGGTCTACAGCAGGGGTTCCCAAAGTGGGGGTCGCGGGACCCCGAGGGGGGGGGGGGGGGTCGCGGGACCCCGAGGGGGGGGGGGGGGTCGCGAGATGATTTCAGAATCCTCTTGATGTGACCATGAGGTTTTTATTGTTAATAATAACGTATGCATAGATATTTTTATATATGTACGGGTGACGAAAAATGAATTTTGATTCCGACAGATTCACGACAGTATCATTTGGAGCTGAAAAAAAAGCCACACACAATTTTCAATATCACGATTCCCCCCCCCCCCCCCCCTTGGACTTCACGATGTTCTCGATGGTGAAGATCTGCGCACACGTTGTTTTTAATGTTCCAGTCCCTCCGGTGATAGTGGGGGGGGGGGGTCTGTTATGTTGGGGGTCGCGGGCTGAAAAGTTGTGGAACCCCTGGTCTACAGAAGGTCCAGTTGTGATAGACACGCTTCGCCACTGACACACACACACACACACGGGGGGGGGGGGGTTAGGCCCCCTAACCCTTAAGGCCCCAAATGGCCAGAGAGCAGTTTCAGAGGTCAGGGGTCAGAGGAGGTGATCTACCACCATGGGTCCTACCACTGGGTCACGGATGGACCCTAGGGATTTAAAGACTGTTCAACTTTTGACTGTTATTCATTTTGATCGCTAAAAATTCCTGAACTTTTCTTTTTAAAAGGTTCGCAAAAACTGGAGGAGGGTGGTGAGTGATGAAGAGGAGGGTGGTTAGTGATGAAGAAGAGGGTTGTTAGTGATTGGTTGGTTGGTAGTGACTCTGTTACTACAGAGCAGCTCAGACCATAACCTACCGTGGATGGACGCTCTGGAGGCTCTTGGCTCTGGAGACCCCAACCATTTAGTCAATTGAAGGCTCAATCAAACCCCAAAACGCCATCAGGTGGTCATAGCTTGGAAATGGATTTACTAAAAGACACAAACATCATGTCAGTCATTCGTTAATACTCACTCCCACAATATATACAACTATACAATATCTACAATAGATATACAACTAAATATCTATCTGACTTATAAAACTAACGTTAACTATCTAAACACTAAATACTACCAAAACAAACAATCCAAATGTAAATATGTATCTTATCTAAAGTGTTGTATGGATGAATGTCTTATTTCACGGTCAGCTCGGTGTAGCTAGGTCTATACTGGGTAGCTACAATAACTTTAGACTCTAAAAGAACATTTCTAACCAAATGCTCCTTAGTCACCAAGCCCTTTGCAACAGCCCAGTGTGATCACCTCTAGTTCTATTCTATCTGCACCAACAAGAGTGTTCATCTGTGATCTGTTCATCAGAACTCACAAGATGGACCTGGTGCTGTCCATTAGACATCATGCCATTGCTTAAGCATCTGTCCACATGTGGAGGAAACAGGTTTATGAAACGTTTCCAACACGTCGCTATTGGGTGTTAAATGACCCCACACCAGCACCTCCGTTAAACGTGTGAAATAGGTCTCCAATACGATCCTTATTGAACGGTGGGTTTCACACCTGTTTAGACCGTGTCATTCACATTGTGTTCTGGTTGGTAACAGTTGGTATAAGTTGACACCGATCCAGAATCTGTGTCAGATGCAAATGTAAAGCCTCCCTGTAACTCTGACTAAGGGCTATACTAATATACTATATATATAATATACTATATATATATAATATACTAATAGCATTGTAGAATAATTTCTACTCGGATGGATAAGAATCAATTGCAGAGGTCCGGATAACAATAATCAACTGCAGCAAGATGGAGTCTGCCGTGCCAATTGTCAGACTGAAGATCCTCTCCTTCTTACCCAGTATATACGTTCTCCCACATTCCGTGGCTTGGACATCACTTCATTCTTATCGGTCAAACGTTCCCCACGGCACGACTCCCTACGGCTATGGCTCACGGTACGTCCATAGGACACCGTTGAAGGCACCCTAAAGGTACCCTTATAAGGGCCTACAGGGACACCAGCCGATAACTGGAACATCTCAACACATCTCTTTGACCTAGTGGGCCTTGGGCTTCACCAGAAGATTATGATGTAGCCATCTGCTGCTATGTATAGAGGACCATAAGACAGTGTTTAGATTATAATAAGGGTATAAACATACACTACACCACCTACTGCTATGTATAGAGGACCATAAGACAGTGTTTAGATTATAATAAGGGTATAAACATACACTACACCACCTACTGCTATGTATAGAGGACCATAAGACAGTGTTTAGATTATAATAAGGCTATACACATACACTACACCATCTACTGCTATGTATAGAGGACCATAAGACAGTGTTTAGATTATAATAAGGCTATAAACATACACTACACCATCTACTGCAATGTATAGAGGACCATAAGACAGTGTTTAGATTATAATAAGGGTATAAACATACACTACAATATTGTTGCATATTGTTTGCCAACTTATTGTACTTTGTCCCTTACACTTTAGTCTGAATTATTGTACTTCTACCTGAGCTCTGGTTCAGTTATTGGAGACGTGTTAGAAATGAAATGCACTTTAGACTTCTGGTGACGAGTTGTTCTCTTTCCTTCCTTTGTCGAAACACACTATTGTAAGTCTCTTTGGATAAAAGCGTCTGCTAAATGACTGTAATGACTGTAATGTAATGCTTTATGCTCCTTAATGACCTCTGACCCCTACCTGCTCCTTAATGACCTCTGACTCTTGTCTATGTGAGACTATATATATATTTATATATATCTACAGTACATTGTATCTGTCTGTCTGGTTATCCGTCTGTCACATCAACCGACTGTTACACACAACTGTTGCCAATGGCACGTGTGTGAGTGGTAAATGGACATTTATAGAGCTCTTTGCTAACCAATGGTTACTCAAAGCTCTTTACAAGTCCTCACATTCACCATTCATCCACTCATTCAACCACCAACGGAGGAGTCAGCCATCAAGGAGACAGCCAGCAAGTCAGGAGCAGTTAGGGTTAGGGGGTCTTGATCAAGGACACCTCCACAGCTTTCGATAGGAGGAGGCGGCGGGGATCGAACCAGCGACCTGCCGGTGGTGAGGAGACCGCTCTACCTCCTGAGATATACTGCCACCCTGTGTGTGTGTGTGTGTGTGTGTGTGTGTGTGTGTGTGTGTGTGTGTGTGTGTGTGTGTGTGTGTGTGTGTGTGTGTGTGTGTGTGTGTGTGTGTGTGTGTGTGTGTGCGCGCGTGTGTATCTGTGCCTGCGTGTGTCTATGTGTGTGTGTGTGCACGTCTGTGTGTGTGCTGCATGTGTGTGTGTGTGTGTGTGTGTGTGTGTGTGTGTGTGTGTGTGTGCTTGTGCCTGCGTGTGTCTCTGTGTGTGTGTGTTTATATGTTTATACGTGAGAATGGGTTCCTGTATTGGCTTGGTTTGGATGTAAGCACACACACACAGAGACACACGCAGGCACACGCGCGCGCACACACACACACACACACACACACACACACACACACACACACACACACACACACACACACACACACACACAGGAAACCACAAGCAACAGAACAAGGTGAAACTATAGCAACGGAAAAACCCACAGGAAGAGTGTGTGTGACAGAGAGAGAGGGAGGGTGTGCTCTAGTGAGAGACACTGGTACTAGATAGATAGATAGATAGATAGATAGATAGATAGATAGATAGATAGATAGATAGATAGATAGATAGATAGATAGATAGATAGATAGATAGATAGATAGATAGATAGATAGATAGATAGATAGATAGATAGATAGATAGATAGATAGATAGATAGATAGATAGATAGATAGTTAGTGTTTAACTCTTTTGGTTTAGCCTTTTGTAGTTCTTTGTTACTTTTGTAATGTGAATGTGTGCTTCCCATGCCAATAAAGCTCTGTTGAATTGAATAGACTGGTAAGTCAAGTCAAGTCAAGTCAAGTTTATTAAGTATATAAAGTGTATAAAGCAGTGAGTGAAAATCTTATGTGCAAAACCCGACGACAGACAGCAGTTATAAAAATAAATTAAAAACAAAAAACAAAAATTACAAAACTTTATAAAGTTCAAATTTAAATATATAAGAATACAAATGCAATTTATAAAATGCAATATATCAGCACAGAAAAAGAGCAATATGTATGTATAAATCAATGTAATAAAATATACATTGTTATATGCTATAGGCCCTTGTTCAGCAGCCTGATGGCCTGACTGTGAAGCTGTCTCTGAGTCTATTTGATACCACTTGATACTGAGGTATCGCCTGACTGACGGTAACAGTGAGTACAGTTGGTGGCTGGGGTGGGCAATGTCTTTATGATGCTGAAACACACACACACACACACACACACACACACACACACACACACACACACACACACACACACACACACTCACTCACAGTTAAACACACAGGTAACCACTGGAGGCTGAGGTGGAGATGTCTAGATGTACAGTGGAGTATAGAACAGAAGAGATTAGAACACAATAGATCAGTTCTCAACACACAGCTTCCCTTTCTGTTTTATTGCGGTGGTTTGAAGCGCAGCCACTGAGACAACATGTTTAGTTCATGCAACAGTTTCATTATTTAGTTATTGACTTACATATTGAGCTCTTAGTCAATTGTTCATTCATGTGTTCATTGTTCTTTATCTCAAAGGTTCACAGCGACCTCTGCTCTTAATCCATGACCCAATCCCTTCACGGTTCTTACTGGTATTTTAATATCTGTATATCGCTGTGTTCTGCTGCTCCCTGCTGGCGACACTAGAGCATTACAACACCACGCAGCTCTAATAATATCATATATATATATTATATACAAGCAGTTATATTAAAGCTGGACACATTATCTACGTGTCATTACAGTCGTGCTGCGGGTTTAAAGGGTGAATAAAACAACATTACATGAAAACCTTCCAATATGAATAGTGTTCTTTAATAATGATCTTCCTGTGATCCAGAGCCCATTGTGTCCAGTTCTATGGAAATACCCTACGGATGTGATTGGTTTAATTTGATAGGTGTGCTTATTGAGGACTATATCTCTTAATAAATACAGAACATGAACCCTACTGTCTCTCATGTCGTGTATGGCGTGTGAAACCATTGGTAGAGTCCAGATAAAAGATGATGTCTTTAAACAAGGACGGCCTTGTAGCTGAAGGAAAGGACAACCACTTGGACACAATGAGGACAATAGAAATACACACGCATGCATGACCACACCCACACATATATAGTAGTGCAAACACACACACACACACACACACACACACATACCCACACACACACACACACAAGAAACACACACACACACACACACACGCACACACACACACATAGAAACACACACACATAGAACACACACACACACACACACTCATAGAAACACACACACACGCACACACACACAGACACATAGAAACACACACACATAGAACACACACACACTCACACTCATAGAAACACACACACACACACACACACACACACACACAAACACACACACACACACACCCACACACACACACACACACACACACAAACACACACACTCATATAAACAAGTCAAGTCAAGTCAAGTTTATTGTCACTTCACAATTCACATAAGTATAAAGCAGTGAGTGAAAATCTTACGTGCAAAACCCGACAACAGACAGCAGTTATAAAAATAAAATAAAAATTGATAGGTAGAGGTCAGTCTCTCTGCTCCTCTCCCCTCCTCTCACCCCTCAGGCCCCAGTCTCTCTGCTCCTCTCCCCTCCTCTCACCCAGACCCCAGTCTCTCTGCTCCTCTCCCCTCCTCTCACCCCTCAGGCCCCAGTCTCTCTGCTTCTTTCCCCTCCTCTCACCCCTCAGGCCCCAGTCTCTCTGCTCCTCTCCCCTCCTCTCACCCCCCAGGCCCCAGTCTCTCTGCTTCTTTCCCCTCCTCTCACCCCTCAGGCCCCAGTATCTCTGCTCCTCTCCCCTCCTCTCACCCAGGCCCCAGTCTCTCTGCTCCTCTCCCCTTCTCTCACCCCTCAGGCCCCAGTGTCTCTGCTCCTCTCCCCTCCTCTCACCCCTCAGGCCCCAGTCTCTCTGCTCCTCTCCCCTCCCCTCCTCTCACCCCTCAGGCCCCAGTCTCTCTGCTCCTCTCCCCTCCTCTCACCCAGGCCCCAGTCTCTCTGCTCCTCTCCCCTCCTCTCACCCCTCAGGCCCCAGTCTCTCTGCTCCTCTCCCCTCCTCTCACCCCCAGGCCCCAGTCTCTCTGCTCCTCTCCCCTCCTCTCACCCAGGCCCCAGTCTCTCTGCTCCTCTCCCCTCCTCTCACCCCTCAGGCCCCAGTCTCTCTGCTCCTCTCCCCTCCTCTCACCCAGGCCCCAGTCTCTCTGCTCCTCTCCCCTCCTCTCACCCCTCAGGCCCCAGTCTCTCTGCTCCTCTTCTGATCAAACCATGAGTCAACATTTCCACCAAGCAGCACCAGGGGGCGCTAAATCCCCCCCAAGTGTTTACGTGTCATGTGTATGTGTGTGTGTGTGTGTGTGTGTGTGTGTGTGTGTGTGTGTGTGTGTGTGTGTGTGTGTGTGTGTGTGTGTGTGTGTGTGTGTGTGTGTGTGTGTGTGTGATGATTTCACTCATGAAACACGAGAAAAAAAGGTAGAAGGGAAGATACAGAGAGAGAGAGAGAGAGAGAGAGAGAGAGAGAGAGAGAGAGAGAGAGAGAGAGAGAGAGAGAGAGAGAGAGAGAGAGAGAGAGAGAGAGAGAGAGAGAGAGAGAGAGAGAGAGAGAGCGTGTGTTCAAGCGTTGAAGTGTCTGTTTTCCGTAGTGTGTGTGTCCACATGTGTGAGCTTGTAGCGTGTCCATGTCTAAGTACATGGTTCCCAAGGCTGTGAGAGAGAGAGAGAGAGAGAGAGAGAGAGAGAGAGAGAGAGAGAGAGAGAGTCTCTGTCTTGGCAGGTCTGTGTGTGTGTGTGTGTGTCAGGGTGTGTCCCTGTGTGTGTGTGTGTGTCCTCCAGAGACCAGGGACCCCTGGACCCCCAGGGACCCCCAGGGACCCCCTGGACCCCCAGGGACCCCCAGGGACCCCTGGACCCCCAGGGACCCCCAGGGACCCCTGGACCCCCAGGGACCCCCCCGGACTCCCAGGTACCCCTGGACCCCCAGGGACCCCCAGACCCCCAGGGACCCCCATAGACCCCTGGACCCCTTGACCCCCAGGGACCCTCAGGGACCCCTGGACCCCCAGGGACCCCCTGGACCCCCAGGGACTCCCGGGGACCCCTGGACCCCCAGGGACTCCCGGGGACCCTGGACCCCCGGGGACTCCCGGGGAACCCTGGACCCCCGGGGACCCCTGGACCCCCAGACCCCCAGGGACCCCTGGACTCCCGGGGACCCCTGGACCCCCAGGTACCCCCAGGGACCCCTGGACCCATAGGGACCCCTGGAGTCCACCAGACCCCCAGGGACCCCTGGACCCCTAGGGACCCCCTGGACCCCCAGGGACCCCTGGACCCCCGGGGACCCCTGGACTCCCAGGGACCCCTGGACCCCTGTGTGTTCCTGTAGTATGTGTGTGTTACTCTAGAATGTGTATGTATGTGTGTATATGTGTGTGTGTGTGTGTGTGTGTGTGTGTGTGTGTGTGTGTGTGTGTGTGTGTGTGTGTGTGGTGTGTGTGTGTGTGTGTGTGTGTGTACGTGTGTGTGTACGTGTTTGTGTACGTGTGTGTTACTGTAGTATGTGTTTTTTTGTGTGTGTGTGTGTGTTTGTGTACATGTGTGTATGTCTGTCTATGTGTGTATGTGTGTGTGTGTGTTGGGGTGTATGTGTGTTTGTGTGTTTGTGTTTGTGTGTGTGTGTGTGGGGCAGAGAGAGAGAGAGAGAGAGAGAGAGAGAGAGAGAGAGAGAGTTCTGTGTGAAATGTTTTCAGAGCAAGTACAAGATACCAGATGTTTATTCTCCATTTGTACATAGTACATAGGAACGCTTACTCCCCGTTCCCTCCCTCACTCCTAGCAATTCAAGTAAAGAGAGAGAGAGAGAGAGAGAGAGAGAGAGAGAGAGAGAGAGAGAGAGAGAGAGAGAGAGAGAGAGAGAGAGAGAGAGAGAGAGAGAGAGAGAGAGGAGGCGAGCGAGAGAGAGAGAGAGAGAGAGAGAGAGAGAGAGAGAGAGAGAGAGGGAGACAGAGGGCAAGAGGAGGGGAGTGAGAGACAGAGAGGGGAAGGGAGGGAGGGGGAGGCGGAGTTCTGTGAGAAGAAAGTTGTCATGAGAGAGAGAGAGAGAGAGAGAGAGAGAGAGAGAGAGAGAGAGAGAGAGAGAGAGAGAGAGAGAGAGAGAGAGAGAGAGGGAGTCTCTGTCTTGGCAGGTCTGTGTGTGTGTGTGTAGAGCAGGGGTGTCAAAGTCAAATGGACGGAGGGCCAAATAAAAAATTTAGCTACAAGCCGAGGGCCGGACTGTTCGAATGTTCATTGAAAATTTTTTAAATGACGCATATAGTCTAGTGAACCTAATTGAACCTACTGAAAACCTAACAAATATATTCCAATATGATCAGATAAATAAAGCAATATTTTCTTATGGCTCTGTCAGTAATCTTTAATTTTCAACAGACACAAAAGACAAATTTCCTTTATATAAAAATCCCCATAACATGAACATTAAATGAAAGAAACCGGTATTCAAGGCACCATCAGTAGCCTATATTTTCTATTTTAGCAAAAGTGGGCTAAATTTACTTCAAAGAAAAAAACAATAATAGCAATTTTCTATCATCCACTCAACTGAAATATTTTTAAAATATAATTGGATTGAAATACAATAAAATAAAGTGCAAAAATCTATTAATCAAAAACAACACTTTGTTTAAGGAGAAGTAACATGCAGTGAAAACAAATATTAAACTTTAACTTTTAAACTTGAACTGAGTAAAAACTCTAAATATGTGATTGCACAGTAATGTTCACTTGTTTGAGGTTGAGGGTGATACTTGGTGGTGTCCCATCTTTTCCACAAGTTCATCAATGTTCGGGGTAAGGCTCTGAGCTGAGGAAATCCTCAGAATTGAGTGGAGGTGTTCAGCAGTAAGTCGACTTCTGTGTGATGTTTTGTTCAGGTTCATCAAAGAAAACAGTTGTTCACACAGGTATGTGCTGCCAAACATAGACAACGTTTGAGCAGCCTGGATGCGCAGCTGGGGCATTGTGTCGGGGAGGAAACGGGCGAACTCCGCAGCACCCACTGCCGCATATTTTGCCCTCAGTGCATCATTGCATTGGAGGTCAATCAACTCCATTTGGAGGTTTGGTGGTGAGCTTTCCACGTCAACAGCAAATGGGTTACCGAGCAGTTCCAACCTGCTTTTTTGTGCTTCAAAGTCAGCAAATCGGCGTCGAAAGTCAGCGGCAAGCATACCTATTTTATCAGCCAACTGTGCGCTCGGGAACGCACTGGTAGAGAGCTTCTCTTTCATGGTCTGGCAGCTGGGAAAGTGGCTCAAATTTCTTTCCGCATCTGCGTCTCTGCTCCGCCTACTGCTCGGTGCGTCACCGTTGCATTGTGGGAAATGTAGTATTGGTGCGTGTAAAAGATCTGCGGGCTGCGGGCCGGTTCTAATAATAAATCAAGATCATCCCAGGGGCCGTAAAAAACCTTCTCGCGGGCCGGATGTGGCCCGCGGGCCTTGACTCTGACATATATGGTGTAGAGGGTTCAGAAAATGCCTCTATTTAAAGTTTCGCAGTAAAACATACACCCCCCATTCTTTAAGATGATCAGAACTACTCTAATAGATTATCAGAACTACCCACATCTTATTAGACTTCCAAGTCAGTAGATGGCGCTCCTGCGCTCCTGTGAACCATAGAGGAAACACTAGTCTTGGCCCTACCATGCGCAGCTCACTAATAAACCGCTGCCGGCTGAGCAAGGCATGAGAATGTAACGTGTCTTGTTCTTCATGTTTCACAGGTAATCATATAACTATCTAAAACATTCCCAAGGGTGTTAAAACTAATGTGAACTGTCAGTGACATGTTTTGTAACGTTTTGAGTGTACCTGAAGTAAGTTTGGACGAGTAGTCTTATTGTTTTGTGGAGTTGAATAATGGCTGCTGCCAGGTAGTTTGTTCCACTGTGTTTCAGCACAGAAATCACACGTGGTGCGCGTGCACGTGCGCGTGTGACTGAAAACGTGTTCATGTTATTTTCTGTATTTGAGCGAATGGTATTTGGAGTAAAGAATACAGAAGGGTTATTGTTTTGCACTTTATTTTGGTTTTATGAAGAATACATTGTATTTTTGTATTATTTGATTTATTGTATTTTGCAATATTGTGAAGTAAACCGTCTGTTGGACTGTTAAACAATATTTTTGATGTTGAGAACTTGAATATGATTGTGATGTTGAGATGCTGCATGTTCAGTAATAAACCGCTGCCGGCTGAGCAAGGCATGAGAATGTAACGTCTTGTTCTTCATGTTTCACAGATCCACAGTGCACCATGCCTGTGTATCACTTGGACCGACCCAGACTCCCCTAGGTCTGAGGCCGGTAACATGTGTGTCAGGGTGTGTCCCTGTGTGTGTGTGTCCTCAGTCAATCTGTGTGTGTGTGTGTGTGTCAGGGTGTGTCCCTGTGTGTGTGTCCTCAGTCAGTCTGTGTGTGTGTGTCAGGGTGTGTCCCTGTGTGTGTCCTCTGTGTGTGTGTGTGTGTGGGTGTGTGTGTGTGTGTGTTTCTATGAGTGTGTGTGTTTGCACTTCTATATATGTGTGGGTGTGGTCATGCATGCGTGTGTATTTCTATTGTCCTCATTGTGTCCAAGTGGTTGTACTTTCCTTCAGCTACAAGGCCGTCCTTGTTTAAAGACATCATCTTTTATCTGGACTCTACCAATGGTTTCACACGCCATACACGACATGAGAGACAGTAGGGTTCATGTTCTGTATTTATTAAGAGATATAGTCCTCAATAAGCACACCTATCAAATTAAACCAATCACATCCGTAGGGTATTTCCATAGAACTGGACACAATGGGCTCTGGATCACAGGAAGATCATTATTAAAGAACACTATTCATATTGGAAGGTTTTCATGAAATGTTGTTTTATTCACCCTTTAAACCCGCGGCACGACTGTAATGACACGTAGATAATGTGTCCAGCTTTAATATAACTGCTTGTATATAATATATATATATGATATTATTAGAGCTGCGTGGTGTTGTAATGCTCTAGTGTCGCCAGCAGGGAGCAGCAGAACACAGCGATATACAGATATTAAAATACCAGTAAGAACCGTGAAGGGATTGGGTCATCGATTAAGAGCAGAGGTCGCTGTGAACCTTTGAGATAAAGAACAATGAACACATGAATGAACAATTGACTAAGAGCTCAATATGTAAGTCAATAACTAAATAATGAAACTGTTGCATGAACTAAACATGTTGTCTCAGTGGCTGCGCTTCAAACCACCGCAATAAAACAGAAAGGGAAGCTGTGTGTTGAGAACTGATCTATTGTGTTCTAGTCTCTTCTGTTCTATCCTCTACTGTACATCTAGACATCTCCACCTCAGCCTCCAGTGGTTACCTGTGTGTTTAACTGTGAGTGTGTGTGTGTAACTGTGAGTGTGTGTGTGTGTGTGTTTAACTGTGAGTGTGTGTGTAACTGTGTGTGTGTAACTGTGTGTGTGTGTGTTTAACTGTGAGTGTGTGTGTGTTTAACTGTGAGTGTGTGTGTAACTGTGTGTGTGTAACTGTGTGTGTGTGTGTTTAACTGTGAGTGTGTGTGTGTGTGTGTTTAAGTGTGTGTGTGTGTGTGTGTGTGTGTTTAACTGTGTGTGTGTGTGTGTGTGTGTGTTTAAGTGTGTGTGTGTGTGTGTGTGTGTGTTTGTTTCAGCATCATAAAGACATTGCCCACCCCAGCCACCAACTGTCCTCACTGTTACTGTCAGTCAGGCGATACCTCAGTATCAAGTGGTAACAAATAGACTCAGAGACAGCTTCACAGTCAGGCCATCAGGCTGCTGAACAAGGGCCTATAGCATATAACAATGTATATTTTATTACATTGATTTATATATACATATTACTCTTTTCTGTGCCGCTATATTGCATTTTATAAATTGCATTTTTATTTTATATATTTAAATTTGAACTTTATACAGTTTTGTAATTTTTTTTACTTTTTATTCAATTGTTTTTATTTTATTTTTATAACTGCTGTCTGTCGTCGGGTTTTGCACATAATATTTTCACTCACTGCTTTATACACTTTATATAATTAATAAACTTGACTTGACTTGACTTACCAGTCTATTCAATTCAACAGAGCTTTATTGGCATGGGAAGCACACATTCACATCACAAAAGTAACAAAGAACTACAAAAGCCTAAACCAAAAGAGTTAAACACTATCTATCTATCTATCTATCTATCTAGTACCAGTGTTTCTCACTAGAGCACACCCTCCCTCTCTCTCTGTCACACACACACACTTCCTGTGGGTTTTTCCGTTGCTATAGTTTCACCTTGTTCTGTTGCTTGTGGTTTCGTGTGTGTGTGTGTGCCTGCATGTGTCTGTGTGTGCTTACATCCAAACCAAGCCAATACAGGAACACACACACACACACACACACACACACACACACACACACACACACACACACACACACACACACACACACACACACCACACACACACACACACACACACACACACACACACACACACACACACACACACACACACACACACACACACACACACACACACACACACACACACACACACACACACACACACACACACACACACACGGCGGCAGTATAGCTCAGGATGTGACATGAGGCTAGTGGTGACATGAGCTCCCCTGGGAACATGGTTTGTGAAGCTAGAGACACGGGGAGCTAGCTTGGAAGCTAGGAGCTAGGGACACACGGGGCTAGTCTGGAAACAAGGAGCTAGAGACACAGGGCACTAGCCTGGAAGCTAGGAACTGGAGACAGGGAGCTAGCCTGGGATTTAGGAACTGGAGACACACGGAGCTAGCCTGGAAGCTAGGAACAGGAGACATAGGGAGCTAGCCTGGGAGCTGGGAACAGGAGACACAGGGAGCTAGCCTGGGAGCTAGGAACTGGAGACACTGGGAGCTAGGAACTGGAGACACTGGGAGCTAGGAACTGGAGACAAAGGGAGCTAGCCTGGGAGCTAGGAACAGGAGACACAGGGAGCTAGCCTGGGAGCTACGAACTGGAGACACTGGGAGCTAGGAACTGGAGACACAGGGAGCTAGCCTGGGAGCTAGGAACTGGAGACACTGGGAGCTAGGAACTGGAGACACAGGGAGCTAGCCTGGGAGCTAGGAACTGGAGACACTGGGAGCTAGGAACTGGAGACACAGGGAGCTAGCCTGGGATTTAGGAACTGGAGACACACGGAGCTAGCCTGGAAGCTAGGAACAGGAGACATAGGGAGCTAGCCTGGGAGCTGGGAACAGGAGACACAGGGAGCTAGCCTGGGAGCTAGGAACTGGAGACACTGGGAGCTAGGAACTGGACGCGACGTAGTCGGACCTGGAGACACAGGTTCTCGAGTTGGGAGGGAGCCATAAGGTCCTCAGTGAACTCGCCTCCGATGTCGGTCTTCGTCAGGATGGTTCTCAGTAAGTTCGCAATGATCAAGCCCCGATGTCGGTCTTCGAAAGCCTTAAGTAGGGTAGATCCCAGGTGTTCATTGGCCTCAGCCGGCCTGATTACGATGGGAAACACCTGGGATCAATTAGAGCTCGGGGGCACAACAGTATCCCCCCTGAGGGGAGGCACTGGACGACCGCCGAGAGCCCCGGGTTCTCAGGATATCACCCCCGACGTCGGTCTTCGGCAGAGAGGGGTCCGCGAGATAGGAAGGGGTCCTCCGTAGCAGGTGGGGTCCTCCTCGGGAGCAGGTGGGGGTCCTCAACGGGAGCAGGTGGGGTCCTCCTCGGGAGCAGGTGGGGGTCCTCCTCGGGAGCAGGTGGGGGTCCTCCTCGGGAGCAGGTGGGGGTCCTCCTCGGGAGCAGGTGGGGGTCCTCCTCGGGAGCAGGTGGGGGTCCTCCTCGGGAGCAGGTGGGGGTCCTCCTCGGGAGCAGGTGGGGGTCCTCCTAGGGAGCAGGTGGGGGTCCTCCTCGGAAGCAGGTGGGAGTCCTCCTCGGGAGCAGGTGGGGGTCCTCCTCGGGAACAGTCGGGGGGTCCTCCTCGGGAGCAGTCGGGGGGTCCTCCTCGGGAGCAGGTGGGGTTCCTCCTCGGGAGCAGGTGGGGGTCCTCCTAGGGAGCAGGTGGGGGTCCTCCTAGGGAACAGTCGGGGGTCCTCCTCGGGAGCAGGTGGGGTTCCTCCTCGGGAGCAGGTGGGGTCCTCCTCGGGAACAGGTGGGGGTCCTCCTCGGGAACAGTCAGGGGTCCTCCTCGGGAGCAGGTGGGGGTCCTCCTAGGGAACAGTCGGGGGGTCCTCCTAGGGAGCAGGTGGGGGTCCTCCTCGGGAGCAGGTGGGGGTCCTCCTAGGGAGCAGGTGGGGGGTCCTCCTAGGGAGCAGGTGGGGGTCCTCCTCGGGAGCAGGTGGGGGTCCTCCTAGGGAACAGTCGGGGGTCCTCCTCGGGAGCAGGTGGGGGTCCTCCTCGGGAGCAGGTGGGGGTCCTCCTAGGGAACAGTAGCCACGGAGCAGATGTGGAACAAGCCCGGGAAACGATGGGCTCGGAACCACGAGGTGCTGGCGTAGCCACAGGGCCAGCCTGGGAGCTAGGGACACGAGGATTTAGCCTGGAAGCGGGGAGCTAGAGACATGGGGAGCTAGCCTGGAAACTAGGAGCTAGAGACACGGGGAGTTAGCCTGGAAGATAGGAGCTGGGGACACACGGGGCTAGCCTGGAAACTAGGAGCTAGAGACACGGGGAGCTAGCTTGGAAGCTAGGAGCTAGGGACACACGGGGCTAGTCTGGAAACAAGGAGCTAGAGACACAGGGCGCTAGCCTGGAAGCTAGGAACTGGAGACACAGGGAGCTAGCCTGGGATTTAGGAACTGGAGACACACGGAGCTAGCCTGGAAGCTAGGAACAGGAGACATAGGGAGCTAGCCTGGGAGCTGGGAACACTTGGAGCTAGGAACTGGAGACACTGGGAGCTAGGAACTGGAGACAAAGGGAGCTAGCCTGGGAGCTAGGAACAGGAGACACAGGGAGCTAGCCTGGGAGCTACGAACTGGAGACACTGGGAGCTAGGAACTGGAGACACAGGGAGCTAGCCTGGGAGCTAGGAACTGGAGACACTGGGAGCTAGGAACTGGAGACAAAGGGAGCTAGCCTGGGAGCTAGGAACAGGAGACACAGGGAGCTAGCCTGGGAGCTACGAACTGGAGACACTGGGAGCTAGGAACTGGAGACACAGGGAGCTAGCCTGGGAGCTAGGAACTGGAGACACTGGGAGCTAGGAACTGGAGACAGAGGGAGCTAGCCTGGGAGCTAGGAACTGGAGACACTGGGAGCTAGGAACTGGAGACACAGGGAGCTAGCCTGGGATTTAGGAACTGGAGATACACGGAGCTAGCCTGGAAGCTAGGAACAGGAGACATAGGGAGCTAGCCTGGGAGCTGGGAACAGGAGACACAGGGAGCTAGCCTGGGAGCTAGGAACTGAAGACACTGGGAGCTAGGAACTGGAGACACTGGGAGCTAGGAACTGGAGACACTGGGAGCTAGGAACTGGAGACACTGGGAGCTAGCCTGGGAGCTACGAACTGGAGACACTGGGAGCTAAGAACTGGAGACACAGGGAGCTAGCCTGGGAGCTAGGAACTGAGACACTGGGAGCTAGGAACTGGAGACACAGGGAGCTAGCCTGGAAGCTAGGAGCTAGAGACACAAGGAGCTAGCCTGGAAAATAGGAACTGGAGACACAGGGAGCTAGCCTGGAAGCTAGGAGCTGGGGACAAAGAGCTAGCCAGGAAGCTAGGAGCTGGACGACCGCCGAGAGCCCCGGGTTCTCAGGATATCACCCCCGACGTCGGTCTTCGGCAGAGAGGGGTCCGCGAGATAGGAAGGGGTCCTCCGTAGCAGGTGGGGTCCTCCTCGGGAGCAGGTGGGGGTCCTCAACGGGAGCAGGTGGGGTCCTCCTCGGGAGCAGGTGGGGTCCTCCTCGGGAGCAGGTGGGGGTCCTCCTCGGGAGCAGGTGGGGGTCCTCCTCGGGAACAGTCGGGGGGTCCTCCTCGGGAGCAGGTGGGGGTCCTCCTAGGGAGCAGGTGGGGTTCCTCCTCGGGAGCAGGTGGGGGTCCTCCTAGGGAGCAGGTGGGGGTCCTCCTCGGGAGCAGGTGGGGGTCCTCCTCGGGAGCAGGTGGGGTTCCTCCTCGGGAGCAGGTGGGGTCCTCCTCGGGAACAGGTGGGGGTCCTCCTCGGGAGCAGTCAGGGGTCCTCCTCGGGAGCAGGTGGGGGTCCTCCTAGGGAGCAGTCGGGGGGTCCTCCTAGGGAGCAGTCGGGGGGTCCTCCTCGGGAGCAGGTGGGGGTCCTCCTAGGGAACAGTCGGGGGGTCCTCCTAGGGAGCAGGTGGGGGTCCTCCTCGGGAGCAGGTGGGGGTCCTCCTAGGGAACAGTCGGGGGTCCTCCTCGGGAGCAGGTGGGGGTCCTCCTCGGGAGCAGGTGGGGGTCCTCCTAGGGAACAGTAGCCACGGAGCAGATGTGGAACAAGCCCGGGAAACGATGGGCTCGGAACCACGAGGTGCTGGCGTAGCCACAGGGCCAGCCTGGGAGCTAGGGACACGAGGATTTAGCCTGGAAGCGGGGAGCTAGAGACATGGGGAGCTAGCCTGGAAACTAGGAGCTAGAGACACGGGGAGCTAGCCTGGAAGATAGGAGCTGGGGACACACGGGGCTAGCCTGGAAACTAGGAGCTAGAGACACGGGGAGCTAGCTTGGAAGCTAGGAGCTAGGGACACACGGGGCTAGTCTGGAAACAAGGAGCTAGAGACACAGGGCACTAGCCTGGAAGCTAGGAACTGGAGACAGGGAGCTAGCCTGGGATTTAGGAACTGGAGACACACGGAGCTAGCCTGGAAGCTAGGAACAGGAGACATAGGGAGCTAGCCTGGGAGCTGGGAACAGGAGACACAGGGAGCTAGCCTGGGAGCTAGGAACTGGAGACACTGGGAGCTAGGAACTGGAGACACTGGGAGCTAGGAACTGGAGACACAGGGAGCTAGCCTGGGAGCTAGGAACTGGAGACACTGGGAGCTAGCCTGGGAGCTACGAACTGGAGACACTGGGAGCTAGGAACTGGAGACACAGGGAGCTAGCCTGGGAGCTACGAACTGGAGACACTGGGAGCTAGGAACTGGAGACACAGGGAGCTAGCCTGGAAGCTAGGAGCTAGAGACACAAGGAGCTAGCCTGGAAATAGGAACTGGAGACACAGGGAGCTAGCCTGGAAGCTAGGAGCTGGGGACAAGGAGCTAGCCAGGAAGCTAGGAGCTGGAGACACAGGGAGCTAGCCTGGGAGCTAGGAACTGGAGACACAGGGAGCTAGCCTGGAAGCTAGGAGCTGGGGACAAGGAGCTAGCCAGGAAGCTAGGAGCTGGAGTCACAGGGAGCTAGCCTGGGAGCTAGGAACTGGAGACACAGGGAGCTAGCCTGGGAGCTAGGGATTGGAGACACGGGGAGCTAGGCTGGAAGCTAGGAGCTGGGCACACGGAGCGAGCCTGGAAGCTAGGAACTGGAAACACAGGGAGCTAGCCTGGGAGCTAGGAACAGGAGTCACAGGGAGCTAGCCTGGAAGCTAGGAGCTGGAGACACAGGGAGCTAGCCTGGGAGCTAGGAACTGGAGACACAGGGAGCTAGCCTGGGAGCTAGGAACTGGAGACACAGGGAGCTAGCCTGGGAGCGAGGAACTGGAGACACTGGGAGCTAGCCTGGAAGCTAGGAGCTTGGGACATGGAGCTAGCCTGGAAGCTAGGAGCTGGTGACACAGGGAGCTAGCCTGGAAGCTAGGAACTGAAGACACAGGGAGTGAGCTCTGGAAGCTAGGAGCTGGAGACACAGGGAGCTAGCTCTGGAAGCTAGGAACTGGAGACACAGGGAGCTAGCCTTGGAGCTAGGAACTGGAGACACGAGGAGCCAGCCTGGAAGCTAGGAAACTGGAGATACAGGGGGCTAGCCTGGGAGCTAGGAACTGGAGAAACAGGGAGCTAGCCTGGGAGCTAGGAACTGGAGACATTGGGAGCTAGCTTGGGACCTAGGAACTGGAGACACAGGGAGCTAGGAACTGGAGACACTGGGAGCTAGCCTGGGAGCTAGGAACTAGAGACGTGGGGAGCTAGCATAACTCAGGTGGTGTCCCGCTCCCTGCTTCTGGGTTCCCGGCTTGGCTCAACGTAGTCTTGACCATTCTGTTAGGACCCAACGAGACCGGCCAGCCAAATGTGGCAGAGAACCCAGAAGAAGAGATAAGGACAACCAAAACAACGGATAAGGTCTTTACTGAAAAATCTCCACAAACTCTAAAACCACAACAAGGTAGGATAGGTTACGTGGAGTGGTCGACGCGGGGAGATGGTCCAGAGGGTGGAAGGCGGAGAGGGTCCTTGGAGCGGGGGGGGATGGAGCCATAAGGTTCTCAGTAAGGTGCGCGACGGTCAAGCCCCGACGTCGGTCTTCGTAGGCCTTAAGTAGGGAAGATCCCAGGTGTTCATTGGCCTCAGCCGGCCTGATTATGATGGGAAACACCTGGGATCACTTAGAGCGCGAGGACGCAACACAACAAACATGCATCGCAACTATCAACTAAGAGATTACACCTAAAATAAGTTAAAGATAAGCAAGAAGGGGTTATGATACTTAAAATAATAAACCTACTAACCCTAAATGAGCTATTCAAGTGGAAAAACACCAATTAAAATGTTTTGTAAACCTGTGGCCGTCTTAAATGGAGTAAACTAAAGTGAGACAACTCTATGGTCTATGATATAACAATGTGTGTCTTTCTAATACACATCAAGTATTTGGCTTTGGTCTTAATCACCTACTCAGGGTTTATGAGGAGAGGTTTATGACTACACCAAGGTTTAGGAGAAACCTGGATAAGAGCAGACGTTTGAGTGTGTGAGACTGACAGTCTGTGAGTTGGAGAGTGTGTTGGATTGATGTGGGTTTGTTTTATTGCCCTTCTAAAAAATACATTTGATATAATTGTTTTCTCTTTCTTCTTTTCCTTTTATTTCTTTCTATATGTTAATTCTGGATGCTTAGTCAGCGAGGGCCTGGAGACATTGAGGAGGAAGTCACGTGTGTGTGTGTGTGTGTGTGTGTGTGTGTGTGTGTGTGTGCCTTCCTGCCTGTAAAGGGTGTAACCCGAAAAACAAACCAGGAAACAACACAAGAATCCAACCCAACAAGACTTTTTGTGAGTGTGTGTCTGTGTGTGTGCGCCTGTATCTGTTTGTGTGTGTGTGTGTGTGTGTGTGTGTGTGTGTGTGTGTGTGTGTGTGTGTGTGTGTGTGTGTGTGTGTGTGTGTGTGTGTGTGTGTGTGTGTGTGTGTGTGTGTGTGTGTGTGTGTGTGTGTGTGTGTGTGTGTGTGTGCGTGCGTAAGTGCGTGTGTGTGTGTTGTTTGCGCCTGTATTTGTGTAGTTGTATGTGTGTGTGTGTGTGTGTGTGTCTCTGTCTATCTGTGCTTGTGTGTGTGTGTGTGTGTGTGTGTTTGTGTGTGTGTGTGTGTGTGTGTGTACGTGTGCCTGCCTGT
>JANIIK010001505.1:0-20485 GCA_027704905.1 Muraenolepis orangiensis | reverse complement strand
ATCACACCCAGGGGCGTAGCTGGAGATTCTGGGCCCCATGAAAGAATCTATTTGTGGGCCCCCAATCCATGCGCGACCACACCCACACACATATAGAAGTGCAAACACACACACACACACACACACACACACACACACACATACCCACACACACACACACACATAGAAACACACACACGCACACACACACACATAGAAACACACACACATAGAAACACACACACACACACACACTCATAGAAACACACACACACACACACACACACACACACACACACACACACACACAGACACATAGAAACACACACACATAGAAACACACACACACTCACACTCATAGAAACACAAACACACACACACACACACACACACACAAACACACACACACACACCCACACACACACACACACACACACACACACACACACACACACACACACACACACACACACACACACACACACACACACACACACACACTCATATAAACAAGTCAAGTCAAGTCAAGTTTATTGTCACTTCACAATTCACATAAGTATAAAGCAGTGAGTTAAAATCTTACATGCAAAACCCGACAACAGACAGCAGTTATAAAAATAAAATAAAAATTGATAGGTAGGGGTCAGTCTCTCTGCTCCTCTCCCCTCCTCTCACCCCTCAGGCCCCAGTCTCTCTGCTCCTCTCCCCTCCTCTCACCCCTCAGACCCCAGTCTCTCTGCTCCTCTCCCCTCCTCTCACCCCTCATGCCCCAGTCTCTCTGCTCCTCTTCCCTCCTCTCACCCCTCAGGCCCCAGTCTCTCTGCTCCTCTCCCCTCCTCTCACCCAGGCCCCAGTCTCTCTGCTCCTCTCCCCTCCTCTCACCCCTCAGGCCCCAGTCTCTCTGCTCCTCTCCCCTCCTCTCACCCAGGCCCCAGTCTCTCTGCTCCTCTCCCCTCCTCTCACCCAGACCCCAGTCTCTCTGCTCCTCTCCCCTCCTCTCACCCAGACCCCAGTCTCTCTGCTCCTCTCCTCTCCTCTCACCCCCAGGCCCCAGTCTCTCTGCTCCTCTCCCCTCCTCTCACCCAGGCCCCAGTCTCTCTGCTCCTCTCCCCTCCTCTCACCCCTCAGGCCCCAGTCTCTCTGCTCCTCTCCCCTCCTCTCACCCAGGCCCCAGTCTCTCTGCTCCTCTCCCCTCCTCTCACCCAGACCCCAGTCTCTCTGCTCCTCTCCCCTCCTCTCACCCAGACCCCAGTCTCTCTGCTCCTCTCCTCTCCTCTCACCCCCCAGGCCCCAGTCTCTCTGCTCCTCTCCCCTCCTCTCACCCAGGCCCCAGTCTCTCTGCTCCTCTCCCCTCCTCTCACCCCTCAGGCCCCAGTCTCTCTGCTCCTCTCCCCTCCTCTCACCCAGACCCCAGTCTCTCTGCTCCTCTCCCCTCCTCTCACCCAGACCCCAGTCTCTCTGCTCCTCTCCCCTCCTCTCACCCAGACCCCAGTCTCTCTGCTCCTCTCCCCTCCTCTCACCCAGGCCCCAGTCTCTCTGCTCCTCTCCCCTCCTCTCACCCAGACCCCAGTCTCTCTGCTCCTCTCCCCTCCTCTCACCCCTCAGGCCCCAGTCTCTCTGCTCCTCTCCCCTCCTCTCACCCCTCAGACCCCAGTCTCTCTGCTCCTCTCCCCTCCTCTCACCCAGACCCCAGTCTCTCTGCTCCTCTCCCCTCCTCTCACCCCTCAGGCCCCAGTCTCTCTGCTCCTCTCCCCTCCTCTCACCCAGGCCCCAGTATCTCTGCTCCTCTTCTGATCAAACCATGAGTCAACGTTTCCACCAAGCAGCACCAGGGGGCGCTAAATCCCCCCCAAGTGTTTACGTGTCATGTGTGTGTGTGTGTGTGTGTGTGTGTGGATGTGTGTATGTGTGTGTGTGTGTGTGTGTGTGTGTGTGTGTGTGTGTGTGTGTGTGTGATGATTTCACTCTTGAAACACGAGAAAAAAAGGTAGAAGGGAAGATACAGAGAGAGAGAGAGAGAGAGAGAGAGAGAGAGAGAGAGAGAGAGAGAGAGAGAGAGAGAGAGAGAGAGAGAGCGTGTGTTCAAGCGTTGAAGTGTCTGTTTTCCGTAGTGTGTGTCCACATGTGTGAGCTTGTAGCGTGTCCATGTCTAAGTAGGTGGTTCCCAAGGCTGTGAGAGAGAGAGAGAGAGAGAGAGAGAGAGAGAGAGAGAGAGGGAGAGAGAGAGAGAGAGAGAGAGGGAGAGAGTCTCTGTCTTGGCAGGTCTGTGTGTGTGTGTGTGTGTGTGTCAGGGTGTGTCCCTTTGTGTGTGTGTGTGTCCTCCAGAGACCAGGGACCCCTGGACCCCCAGGGACCCCCAGGGACCCCCAGGGACCCCCTGGACCCCCAGGGACCCCCTGGACCCCCAGGGACCCCCAGGGACCCCTGGACCCCCAGGGACCCCCCACGGACCCCCACGGACCCCCAGGTACCCCTGGACCCCCAGGGACCCCCAGACCCCCAGGGACCCCCATAGACCCCTGGACCCCTTGACCCTCAGGGACCCTCAGGGACCCCTGGACCCCCAGGGACCCCCTGGACCCCCAGGGACTCCCGGGGACCCCTGGACCCCCGGGGACTCCCGGGGAACCCTGGACCCCCAGGGACTCCCGGGGAACCCTGGACCCCCGGGGACCCCTGGACCCCCAGACCCCCAGGGACCCCTGGACTCCCGGGGACCCCTGGACCCCCAGGTACCCCCAGGGACCCCTGGACCCATAGGGACCCCTGGAGACCACCAGACCCCCAGGGACCCCTGGACCCCTAGGGACCCCCTGGACCCCAGGGACCCCTGGACTCCCAGGGACCCCTGGACCCCCAGGGACCCCTGGACCCCCGGGGACCCCTGGACCCCCAGGGACCCCTGGACCCCTGTGTGTTACTGTAGTATGTGTGTGTTACTCTAGAATGTGTATGTATGTGTGTATATGTGTGTGTGTGTGTGTGTGTGTGTGTGTGTGTGTGTGTGTGTGTGTGTGTGTGTGTGTGTGTGTGTGTGTGTGTGTGTGTGTGTGTGTGTGTACGTGTTTGTGTACGTGTGTGTTCCTGTAGTATGTGTTTGTTTGTGTGTGTGTGTGTGTGTTTGTGTACATGTGTGTATGTCTGTCTATGTGTGTATGTGTGTGTGTGTGTTGGGGTGTATGTGTGTTTGTGTGTTTGTGTTTGTGTGTGTGTGTGTGGGGCAGAGAGAGAGAGAGAGAGAGAGAGAGAGAGAGAGAGAGTTCTGTGTGAAATGTTTTCAGAGCAAGTACAAGATACAAGATGTTTATTCTCCATTTGTACATAGTACATAGGAACGCTTACTCCCCGTTCCCTCCCTCACTCCTAGCAATTCAAGTAAAGAGAGAGAGAGAGAGAGAGAGAGAGAGAGAGAGAGAGAGAGAGAGAGAGAGAGAGAGAGAGAGGAGGGGAGCGAGAGAGAGAGAGAGAGAGAGAGAGAGAGAGAGAGAGAGAGAGAGAGAGAGAGAGAGAGAGTCTCTGTCTTGGCAGGTCTGTGTGTGTGTGTGTAGAAGGTTCAGAAAATGCCTCTATTTAAAGTTTTGCAGTAAAACATACACCCCCCATTCTTTAAGATGATCAGAACTACTCTAATAGATTATCAGAACTACCCACATCTTATTAGACTTCCAAGTCAGTAGATGGCGCTCCTGCGCTCCTGTGAACCATAGAGGAAACACTAGTCTTGGCCCTACCATGCGCAGCTCACTAATAAACCGCTGCGGCTGAGCAAGGCATGAGAATGTAACGTGTCTTGTTCTTCATGTTTCACAGGTAAGCATATAACTATCTAAAACATTCCCAAGGGTGTTAAAACTAATGTGAACTGTCAGTGACATGTTTTGTAACGTTTTGAGTGTACCTGAAGTAAGTTTGGACGAGTAGTCTTATTGTTTTGTGGAGTTGAATAATGGCTGCTGCCAGGTAGTTTGTTCCACTGTGTTTCAGCACAGAAATCACACGTGGTGCGCGTGCACGTGCGCGTGTGACTGAAAACGTGTTCATGTTATTTTCTGTATTTGAGCGAATGGTATTTGGAGTAAAGAATACAGAAGGGTTATTGTTTTGCACTTTATTTTGGTTTTATGAAGAATACATTGTATTTTTGTATTATTTGATTTATTGTATTTTTGCAATATTGTAATTAAACCGTCTGTTGGACTGTTAAACAATATTTTTGATGTTGAGAACTTGAAATGATATGATTGTGATGTTGAGATGCTGCATGTTGAGTAATAAACCGCTGCGGGCTGAGCAAGGCATGAGAATGTAACGTGTCTTGTTCTTCATGTTTCACAGATCCACAGAGCACCATGCCTGAGTATCACCTGGACCGACCCAGACTCCCCTAGGTCTGAGGCCGGTAACATGTGTGTCAGGGTGTGTCCCTGTGTGTGTGTGTGTCCTCAGTCAATCTGTGTGTGTGTGTGTGTCAGGGTGTGTCCCTGTGTGTGTGTGTCCTCAGTCAGTCTGTGTGTGTGTGTCAGGATGTGTCCCTGTGTGTGTCCTCAGTAAGTCTGTGTGTGTGTGTGTGTGTGTGGGTATGTGTGTATGTGTGTGTGTGTGTGTGTGTGTGTGTGTGTTTCTATGAGTGTGTGTTTGCACTTCTATATATGTGTGGGTGTGTGCATGCATGCGTGTGTATTTCTATTGTACTCATTGTGTCCAAGTGGTTGTACTTTCCTTCAGCTACAAGGCCGTCCTTGTTTAAAGACATCATCTTTTATCTGGACTCTACCAATGGTTTCACACGCCATACACGACATGAGAGACAGTAGGGTTCATGTTCTGTATTTATTAAGAGATATAGTCCTGAATAAGCACACCTATCAAATTAAACCAATCACATCCGTAGGGTATTTCCATATAACTGGACACAATGGGCTCTGGATCACAGGAAGATCATTATTAAAGAACACTATTCATATTGGAAGGTCAAGTCAAGTCAAGTCAAGTTTATTGTCACTTCACAGTTTACAGTTTAGTATAAAGCAGTGATGTGAAATTCTTGTGTGCAATACCCGACGACAGACAGCAGTGAATAGAATAAGATAAAATAAAAATAGATAAAAATAGATAAAAATAGAATAAAAAATAGAATAAAAAATAGAATAAGGAATATAAAATAAAAATAAAAAATGCAATTTATAAAACGCAAAAATCAGCACAGAAAAGAGCAATATATATATATAAATCAATGTAATAAAATATACATTGTTATATGTTATACGCCCTTGTTCAGCAGCCTGATGGCCTGACTGTGGAAGCTATCTCTAAGCCTATTTGTACGACACTTGATACTGCGGTATCGCCTGCCTGACGGTAATAGTGAGTAAAGTTCGTGGCTGGGGTGGGCAATGTCTTTTATAATTCTTTTGGCCTTGGCCACGCACCGCTGGTTGTAAATGTCCAGGAGGGAGGGGAGCTCACCTCCAACGATATACTGGGCCGTCCGCACCACCCTTTGAAGCGCTCTGCGCTCGAGTGCCGTGCAGTTCCCGTACCAGGCGGTGATACACCCTGTCAGAACACTCTCGATGGTGCCGTTGTAGAATGTTCTCAGGATGCGGGGGCCCATGCTGAATTTCTTCAGACGCCTGAGAAAATACAGGCGTTGTTGGGCCTTTTTCACCACGTGTGTGGTGTGCGTGGACCATGTGAGGTCCTCGGAGATGTGCACGCCGAGGAACTTGAAGCTGCTGACCCTCTCTACTGCAACGCCGTCGATGGAGATAGGGCTGTGCTCTCCCCTCTGCCTCCTGAAGTCCACGATCAGCTCCTTGGTCTTCTTGACGTTGAGGGCGAGGCTGTTCTCCTGGCACCACTGCTCCAGCGATCCGACCTCCTCCCTGTAGGCTGTCTCGTCGTCGCCGGCGATCAGGCCCATCACTGTCGTGTCGTCAGCAAACTTGACGATGACGTTGGAGCTGTGCATAGCCATGCAGTCGTGGGTGTAGAGGGAGTAGAGGAGAGGGCTCAGCACGCATCCCTGGGGGGCTCCCGTGTTGAGGGTCAGTGGCTCTGATGTGGTGCTGCCCATCCTCACCACCTGGCGGCGGTCCGACAGGAGGTTCAGTATCCAGCTGCACATGGATGGGGGTACGCCTAGACCTCTCAGCTTGGTGTCGAGCTTGGCAGGAACTATTGTGTTGAATGCTGAGCTGTAGTCCACAAACAGCATTCGCACATAACAGTTCTTCCCCTCCAAGTGGGAAAGGGCAGTGTGGAGGGCCATGGCAATTGCGTCGTCCGTGGATCTATTTTGACGATATGCAAATTGCCATGGGTCCAGCGTGGTAGGTAACACGGAGCAAATAAAGTCCTTGACCAACCTCTCGAAGCATTTGCTAACGATCGAGGTGAGGGCCACAGGTCTGTAGTCATTCAGGCATGTTACCTTGGTTTGTTTAGGGACAGGCACGATGGTGGATATCTTGAAGACCGCGGGGACAACAGCCTGGGACAGGGAGAGGTTGAAGATGTCTGCAAAGACTCCTGCCAACTGGTCTGCGCATGCTCTGAGGACGCGGCCCGGGATGTCGTCGGGGCCTGCCGCCTTACGGATGTTCAGCCGCTTAAAGGTGCGGCGCACATCCGCCTCCGAGATGCGCAGCTGGCTGGTCTCCCCAGTCGGTGCTGGCTTCGGCGGGCTGCCGTTTACGTCGAACCGAGCAAAAAATGTATTTAGCTCTCCTGGGAGGGAGGTAGAGGAGTTCTCTACACAACTGGTTCTCCCTCTGAAGTTCGTTATATTCTGCAGCCCCTGCCACATACCCCTCGCATCGTGTTTCTTGAATTTATCTTCCACTCTGTCCTTATACTCCCGCTTGGCAGTGACGATGGTCTTACGGAGGTCGTAACGGGCTCTCGTATATTCCTCCGTATTCCCGGAACCAAAGGCGGCGTTACGCGCATGTAGGGCAGCGCGAACATCGCCGTTAATCCACGGTTTCTGGTTGGGATATATCCGAACCGACTTGGTCGGAACAACGTCATCTATGCACTTCTTGATGAACCCGGTGACCGACGACGCGTACTCGTTGATGTTATTGTCCGAGGCAACGCGGAACATGTGCCAGTCAGCGTGATCAAAACAATCCTGCAGCGTAGAATCTGATTGGTCCGACCAGCATTGGACCTCCCTCACAGCGATCGGTTGCTGCTTCAGTCTCTGCCTATAGGCGGGGAGCAGCTGGATAGAGCGGTGATCTGATTTGCCGAACGGTGGGCGGAGGAGGGCCTTGTAGCCATCACGGAAGGGAGTGTAGCAGTGGTCGAGGATCCGCTCGCCCCGTGTGTTGCTCTTTATGTGTTGGTAGAACTTCGGGAGAACCTTCTTCAGGTTCGCCTTGTTGAAGTCCCCCGCTACGATGAGAGCAGCCTCGGGGTGGGCCGACTCCTGTTCGCTGATAGCCCCGTACAGTTCCTTCAGCGCTGTGTCCGTGTTGGCTTGTGGGGGAATGTAAACAGCGGTCACGGTTACCGCTGTAAACTCCCGAGGTAGCCAGTATGGACGGCACATAAGCATCAGGTACTCCAGGTCCGGGGAACAGAAAGACTTGAGGGGATGTACATGACTTTGGTTGCACCAAGATCTGTTTATCATGAGACATACCCCCCCTCCGCGATCTTTACCGGAGAGAGCCTTTGTTCTGTCCGCCCGGTGTACGGAAAATCCCGTCGGCTCGATAGCTGCGTCGGTAACCCCCTCCGACATCCATGTCTCCGTAAGGCAGATAATGCAATTGTCCCTAGTTTCCCGGTGGAATTGAATACGAGCCTGTAGTTCGCTTAACTTATTGTCCAGAGACTGTACATTAGCCAGTAGAATGGTGGGTAGTGGGGGGCGATCGGATCGACATCTCAGCCTGACTAGCACGCCGGCTCGCTTCCCTCGCTTCCTCCGGCGACGCTTGCGCGTAATCGTGCCCAAAATGGACGGAGATAATCCAGCTGTGACTTCGGGCGGGACGTCCGAGTCGAAAGAGTGAAAAAACTCCGGTAGGCGGCGAGCGACTGTCGATCTGATCTCCCAAAGTGTGCAAAAGTTATAAGTGAACTTGCTGCTAACATCCTGAACTAAAAAAGTTGCAATAAAAAGAATAAATAACAAAAAACTGCGTCGTCGTGCGGGAGCTCGCGACACGGCAGCCATCTCGTACGGCGCCATACTCCCACGGTTTTCATGTAATGTTGTTTTATTCACCCTTTAAACCCGCAGCACGACTGTAATGACACGTAGATAATGTGTCCAGCTTTAATATAACTGCTTGTATATAATATATATATATGATATTATTAGAGCTGCGTGGTGTTGTAATGCTCTAGTGTCGCCAGCAGGGAGCAGCAGAACACAGCGATATACAGATATTAAAATACCAGTAAGAACCGTGAAGGGATTGGGTCATGGATTAAGAGCAGAGGTCGCTGTGAACCTTTGAGATAAAGAACAATGAACACATGAATGAACAATTGACTAAGAGCTCAATATGTAAGTAAATAACTAAATAATGAAACTGTTGCATGAACTAAACATCTAGACATCTCCACCTCAGCCTCCTGTGTATGTGTGTGTGTGTGTGTGTGTGTGTGTGTGTGTGTGTGTGTGTGTGTGTGTGTGTGTGTGTGTGTGTGTGTGTGTGTGTGTGTGTGTGTGTGTGTGTGTGTGTGTGTGTGTGTGTGTGTGTGTGTGTGTGTGTAAAACAGCCTCTAACCCTAACCCTTAGAGAGAAGCAATACAATGTGGAATGAGTGATCGAGAAAGAGATAGAGAGAGATATAAAAGAGAGAGAGATGGAAAGATAAGAGATAAAAGAGAGAGGTAGAAGAGAGAGAGAGAGAGAGAGAGAGAGAGAGAGAGAGAGAGAGAGAGAGAGAGAGAGAGAGATAAGAGAGAGAGAGAGAGAGAGAGAGAGAGAGAGGTAGAAGAGAGAGACAGATGAATGATGAGTGTGATTAAACATGCTGATTAATCACACTCATCGAGACGAGACAACGGGTAAGTCCTCATCCTATTTGACCTCTCTCTCTCTCTCTCTCTCTCTCTCTCTCTCTCTCTCTCTCTCTCTCTCTCTCTCTCTCTCTCTCTCTCTCTCTCTCTCTCTCTCTCTCTCTCTCTCTCTCCCCCCTCCCCAGGTTCCTGATGGAGGTGACGTTTAGGGATTATCTATTACCTACGACTGTTGAGGTCGTTTTCTTTCCACATGTTTTTGATTCAAAGTATTAGATTTTAGTGTCTATCTTGAAAGTGAGTGAGATATTTAGTGGTTGTTTTTGGAGCATTTAGCTTCTTCAGAGGGAATAAGTGTTTGTTGTGCTGCTGAAAAGTAAGGATTTATTTTCTTTACTTCTTTTGAAAGTAAAACATTTTTATTATGAAGCAAATCAGTTTTATATTCTTATTTTGTTGATGATATATCTAGGTTAATAAAACAAAAAAGACTAAATACTGAACAGACCTTTTAAATCAATCGTATCTTTATTGTCGAAGAAAAGTTGAAGTGATTTATGTTTTGTACTTTGTATTCTTGTACCTACTACCAAGAGTGTATGGCCAGGTGTGTTCTCTGAGGGTTTAGCTGTAGAGCAGTCTGAGGGAGAGATAGGAGGTAGGGTTTAGCTGTAGAGCAGTATGAGGGAGAGATAGGAGGTAGGGTTTAGCTGTAGAGCAGTATGAGGGAGAGATAGGAGGCAGGGTTTAGCTGTAGAGCAGTATGAGGGAGAGATAGGAGGTAGGGTTTAGCTGTAGAGCAGTATGAGAGAGAGATAGGAGGTAGGGTTTAGCTGTAGAGCAGTATGAGGGAGAGATAGGAGGCAGGGTTTAGCTGTAGAGCAGTATGAGGGAGAGATAGGAGGCAGGGTTTAGCTGTAGAGCAGTATGAGGGAAAGATAGGAGGCAGGGTTTAGCTGTAGAGCAGTATGAGGGAGAGATAGGAGTTAGGGTTTAGCTGTAGAGCAGTATGAGGGAGAGATAGGAGGTAGGGTTTAGCTGTAGAGCGGTATGAGGGAGAGATAGGAGGTAGGGCACCGATGGGTCACCACAGGCTCTCACCGGGACTCACCAGGACACCTGGGGCCCAACATGTGTTGCTTGTTAGATTATGACAGGGAATTCAAGAGACACATGAGTACACTTTATACAATATATAAACAATACAAGCAATCAATGATTTTCTTAACACACACACACACACACACACACACACACACACACACGTGCACACACACACACACACACACACACACACATACACACACACACACGTGCACACACACACAATCACACACACACACACATACACACACACATCATGAAGACGAATGCAATGTTTTCAAATTATTTTCTTAACACACACACACACACACACATACACAGATGCATTTACAAACACACACACAAAGATACACACACAAAAACACACAAATAGCAATACACACACACATTTATGAATAAAGACACAATACACGCACACACATACAACAAATACATACACACACATAGAAATACACAGACACACATACATAGAACCACAAATACACACACACACACACACACACGCATATATAAAAAAAACCACATATAGAAATTCACACACATACAACACAAAAAAACACACACAACACACACACTATATGTATATACACACACACACACTTATATCAATATACTCACATTTACATTTACATTTAGGGCATTTGACGCTTTTATCCAAAGTGACTTACAAGGAATACATGTGTTGAAGCAGACAATAGCATAACACTGAGGTACGCAAACATAACAATAGAGCAGTTCACAAGCATTCATATTAACAAGATGAATAACACACACACACATTTATGCACACACACACACACATATAATAATAATAATAATAATAGCGCACTTTTCATTTCATATGTATATACATAAAGACACACATGCATACACATATAGAACACACACACACACACACACACACACACACACACACAAAGAAACTTAGAATACACACACAAGCATATAGAAGTACACACACACATATAGAAGTGCACACACACACACACACACACACACACACACACACACACACACACACACACACACACACACACACACACACACACACACACACACACACACACACACACACACACACACACACACACACACACACACACACACACACTTACTTATATACATACTGTATATACACACACTGTCACAATGGTTATTCACCCTGTCTCCACTAGAGGGCAGCATCAACCCTCATTCACGTCTCCCCCACACCTGCAGCACATTAGAATCAACCTGCCTATTAAAGCCTACCCCGCACACTCTGACTTTACCAGATTGTTCCTGATGACACAGACTCTCCAGCGTTCCTGATCACCTGCCTGTCCCTCACTGGTTCCTGATCACCTGCCTGTCCCTGCCTGGTTCCTGATCACCTGCCTGTCCCTGACTACGCCTCTGCCTGTCCCTGCCTGGTTCCTGATCACCTGCCTGTCCCTGACTACGTCTCTGCCTGTCCCTGCCTGGTTCCTGGTCACCTGCCTGTCCCTGACTGGTTCCCGATCGGTTTCCGATCTACCGCCTGTCCCTGACTACGTCTCTGTCATATACATATATGTGTATATGTATATAAATGTTTATATACATATACACACACGCACACACATATATAAATGCTCACAAACACACTTATTTATATACACATACATAAAAATACACACACACAAACACACATATTTATAAATACATACACATATTGTAATACACATACATACAGACACACACAAACGCACATCTTAAAATACATACACACACACACACACACACACATATCTCTCTTTCTAACAAACACACACACGCACACACACACATCTCTCTCTCTCTAACACACACACACACACACACACACACACACACACCACACACACACACACACACACACACACACACACACACACACACACACACACATACAGTGTACAGACACACACAAACATAAAGAAGTACACACACACACACATTTATGTACATACACACCAACTTACATGTGTTCATTGTCAGTATATTGGTATGAAGCTGTCTGATGAATGATTAACAAATCTTAAGATATGAGGCTGCTTATCAAGGGAGGGAGGGAGGGAGGGAGGAGGAGGAGGAGGAGGAGGGACAAAGGTGGGGAGGAGAAGAAGGGAGGAGGATAGAGGGAGAGAGGGAGAGGGAGGAGGAGGAAGAGAGGTGGTGAGGGAGCAGAAGGAGGGAGAGAAGTGGGGAGGAAGAAGGAGAAGAAGGAGGGAGAGGTGGGGGAGGGAGGGAGGAGGAAAGAGGGAGGGAGGGAAAGGGAGGAGGAGGGAGAGAGGTTGTGAAGGAGGGAGGGAGCAGTAGAAGGAGGGAGGAGGATAGAGGGAGGGAGGAAGAGAGGTGGTGGGGGAGGGGAAGGAGGGAGGAGGATAGAGGGAGGGAAGGAGGAGAAGAAGGAGGCAGAGAAAGGTGGAGGAGGGAGGAGAAGGAGGGAGAGATTTGGGGGAGGGAGGAGAAGGAGCGAGGATGATAGAGAGGTAGAGGAAGAGGGAGGAGGAGGGGGAGAGGTGGCGAGGGAGGAGGAGAAGAAGAGAGAGAGGTGGGGAGAGAAGAAAGGGAGAGAGAGAAGTGGCGAGGGAGGAGGAGAAGGAAGGAGAAAGAGGTGGGGGAGGAAGGAGAAGGAGGGAGAGATGTGGGGAGGGAGGAGAGGTAGATAGATACATGGACTTTATTTATCCTGAGGGAAATTGTTGTGCAACAATCGCAATACATAGAGAGGAAATTAAAATATGATAAAATAAGATGGGATGAGGAGTATTACAGATAAAGTGCAATGTTCAACAAGTAAAACAAATAGAGAGAGAGAGAGGAGAGAGAGAGAGAGAGAGGAGGACCTCAGGTCACTGTGCCTCCTCTGTCCCTCTTACGACCTGAGGTGGATCCATTGTAAAGTCTTATAGCCACCAGGAGAAAGGACTTCCTGTGGCGTTCTGTAGCATCTGGGTGCTAACAGTCTGTAGCATCTGGGTGCTAACAGTCTGTAGCATCTGGGTGCTAACAGTCTGTAGCATCTGGGTGCTAACAGTCTGTAGCATCTGGGTGCTAACAGTCTGTAGCATCTGGGTGCTAACAGTCTGTAGCATCTGGGTGCTAACAGTCTGTAGCATCTGGGTGCTAACAGTCTGTAGCATCTGGGTGCTAACAGTCTGTAGCATCTGGGTGCTAACAGTCTGTAGCATCTGGGTGCTAACAGTCTGTAGCATCTGGGTGCTAACAGTCTGTAGCATCTGGGTGCTAACAGTCTGTAGCATCTGGGTGCTAACAGTCTGTAGCATCTGGGTGCTAACAGTCTGTAGCATCTGGGTGCTAACAGTCTGTAGCTGAAGCTGCTCCTGTATGAGGACAGCACCCGGTGGAGAGGCTGAGAGTCACTGTCCATGATGCTCCACAGCTAGCACAGCCTCCTCCTCTCTGACACCACCGCCGACCAATCAGGTTCCACCCCCGGGACAGAGCCCGCCTTCCCCATGATTTGATGGGTTCTGTTGGCGTGGACCGCCCTCAACCCGCTGCCCCGGAACACGGCCGCAAAGAAGATACACACACACACACACATTTATATAAATACACACACACTTATAGAAACACACACATTTATAAATACACAAACACACATTTAAATACACACACATTTATAGAAACTCACACACATTTATAAATACACATACACACTTATAGAAATACACACACATTTATAAATACACACACACACATTTAAATACACACACATTTATAGAAATACACACATTTGCAAAATACACACACACACTTATAGAAATACACACATTTATGAATACACAAACACACATTTAAATACACACAAACTTATAGAAACACACACATTTATAAAACACACACAAACCCATATAGAAACACACACCCTGTAGTGCTGAGAGACGGGAGTCGGAGGTGAATTCAAAGTCCAAACGGGACGTTTATTGGACATGGAACCACGTAAACAAACCAACTGACAGTCCTATAGAACTGAATGTTCTATAGGACTGTGTGCTGGTCACGAGGAAGAGGGAGCGCCCAACCTCCCTCTCCTCCTCACCTCCCCCACCTCCCTCACCTCCTCCACCACCCTCACATCCTCACCTCCCCCACCACCCTCACCTCCCCAACTCCTCTTCTCCCTCACCTCCTCACCTCCTCTTCTCCCTCACCTCCTCACGTCCATCACCTCCTCACCCTCTCCTCCCCCACCCCCCTTACTTCCTCACCTCCCCCACCTCCTCACCTCCCTCACCTCCTCACCTCCTCTCCTCCCCCACCCCCTTACCTCCTCACCTCCCCCACCTCCTCACTCCCCCACCTCCTCACCTCCTCATCTCTTCACCTCCCCCACCTCCCTCACCTCCCTCACCTCCTCACCTCCTCACCCCCTCACCTTCCTCAACTCCCCACCTCCTCACCTCCCTCACCTCCCCACCTCCCTCACCTCCTCACCCCCTCACCTTCCTCAACTCCCCACCTCCTCACCTCCCCACCTCCCCACCTCCCTCACCTCCCTCACCTCCTCACCTCCTCACCCCCTCACCTTCCTCAACTCCCACCTCCTCACCTCCCCCACCTCCTCCACCTCCTCACCTCCCCTCACCTCCCCCGACTCCTCACCTCTTCCACCTCCTCACCTCCCCTAAACTCCCCCACCTCCTAACTTCCCCCACCTCCTCACCTTCTCACATCCTCACATCCTCACCTCCCCGCCTCCCTCACATTCCCCACCTCCTCAACCTCCTCACCTCCCCACTTCCTCTCCTCCCCCACCTCCTCACTTTCCCCACCTCCTCACCTCCTCATCTCTTCACCTCCTCACATTCCCCACCTCCCTCACCTCCTCACCTCCTCACCTCCCTCACCTCCTCACCTCCTTACCTCCTCACCTCCCTCACCTCCTCACCTCCCTCACCTCCTCACCTCCTCACCTCCTCACCTCCTCACCTCCTCACCTCCCTCACCTCCTCACCTCCTCACCTCCTCAGGTCCTTACCTCCCCCACCTCAGACTCACACAAACACACACACACACTTATAGAAATACACATACACTTATAAATACACACACAAACACATGTTGAAATTCACAAACATTTATAAATACACACACACTTATTGAAATACACACACATTTATAAATACACACACACACTTATAAATAATCACACATATATATATATACACACACACTTATAGAAATACACACACATTTATATAAATACACACACACTTATAGAAATACACACACATGTATATAAATACACACATTTATAAATACACACACACACAGACACACACATTTATATAAATACACACACACTTATAGAAACACACACATTTATAAATACACAAACACACATTTAAATACACATACATTTAAAAAATACACACAAAGTTATATAAATACAAATACACACTTATAGAAACACACACATTTATAAATACACAAACACACATTTAAATACACACACACTTGTAGAAACACACACACATTTATAAATACACACACAAACCCATATTGAAACCCACACACTGTAGTGCTGAGAGACGGGAGTCGGAGGTGAATTCAAAGTCCAAACGGGACGTTTATTGGACATGGAACCACGTAAACAAACCAACTGACAGTCCTATAGAACTGAATGTTCTATAGGACTGTGTGCTGGTCACGAGGAAGAGGGAGCGGCCAACCTCCCTCTCCTCCTCACCTCCCCCACCTCCCTCACCTCCTCTCTCCCTCACCTCCTCACCTCCCCCACCTCCCTCTCCTCCTCACCTCCCCACCTCCCTCACCTCCTCACCTCCCCCACCTCCCTCACCTCCTCACCTCCCCACCTCCCTCACCTCCTCACCTCCCCCACCTCCCTCACCTCCTCACCTCCCCCACCACCCTCACCTCCCCCACCTCCCTCACCTCCCCACCACCCTCACCTCCTCACCTCCCCCACCTCCCTCACCTCCCCACCACCCTCACCTCCCCCAACTCCTCTTCTCCCTCACCTCCTTACCTCCATCACCTCCCTCACCTCCTCATCCCTCTCCTCCCTCACCTCCCCCACCTCCTCCCTCCTCTCCTTCCCCACCCCCTTTACCTCCTCACCTCCCCCAACTCCTCTTCTCCCTCTCCTCCTCACGTCTATCACCTCCCTCACCTCCTCCCTCCTCTCCTCCCCCACCTCCCCCACCTCCCTCTCCTCCTCACCTCCCCACCTCCCTCACCTCCTCACCTCCCCCACCTCCCTCACCTCCTCACCTCCCCACCTCCCTCACCTCCTCACCTCCCCCACCTCCCTCACCTCCTCACCTCCCCCACCACCCTCACCTCCTCACCTCCCCCACCTCCCTCACCTCCCCGACCACCCTCACCTCCCCCAACTCCTCTTCTCCCTCACCTCCTTACCTCCATCACCTCCCTCACCTCCTCATCCCTCTCCTCCCTCACCTCCCCCACCTCCTCCCTCCTCTCCTTCCCCACCCCCTTTACCTCCTCACCTCCCCCAACTCCTCTTCTCCCTCTCCTCCTCACGTCTATCACCTCCCTCACCTCCTCCCTCCTCTCCTCCCCCACCTCCTCAACTCCCTCACCTCCTCACCTCCTCACCTCCCTCACATCCTCACCTCCCTCACCTCCTCACCTCCCTCACCTCCTCACGTCCTTACCTCCCCCACCTTAGACTCACACAAACACACACACACACTTATATAAATGCACACACACACTTATAAATACACACACAAACACATGTTGAAATTCACACACACACACATTTATAATTACACTTTACCTCCTCACCTCCTCTCCTCCCCCACCCCCTTTACCTCCTCACCTCCTCACCTCCTCTCCTCCCCCACCCCCTTTACCTCCTCACCTCCCCCACCACCCTCACCTCCCCCACCTCCTCTCCTCCCCCACCCCCTTTACCTCCTCACCTCCTCACCTCCTCTCCTCCCCCACCCCCTTTACCTCCTCACCTCCTCACCTCCTCTCCTCCCCCTCCCCCTTTACCTCCTCACCTCCTCACCTCCTCTCCTCCCCCACCCCCTTTACCTCCTCACCTCCTCACCTCCTCTCCTCCCCCTCCCCCTTTACCTCCTCACCTCCTCACCTCCTCTCCTCCCCCACCCCCTTTACCTCCTCACCTCCTCTCCTCCCCCTCCCCCTTTACCTCCTCACCTCCTCTCCTCCCCCTCCCCCTTTACCTCCTCACCTCCCCCACCTCCTCTCCCCCCCACCCTCTTTACCTCCTCACCTCCTCACCTCCTCTCCTCCCCCACCCCCTTTACCTCCTTACCTCCCCCACCTCCTCTCCCCCCCACCCCCTTTACCTCCTCACCTCCCCCACCTCCTCTCCTCCCCCACCCCCTTTACCTCCTCACCTCCTCTCCTCCCCCACCCCCTTTACCTCCTCACCTCCTCTCCTCCCCCACCCCCTTTACCTCCTCACCTCCCCCACCTCCTCTCCTCCCCCTCCCCCTTTACCTCCTCACCTCCTCACCTCCTCTCCTCCCCCACCCCCTTTACCTCCTCACCTCCCCCACCTCCTCTCCTCCCCCTCCCCCTTTACCTCCTCACCTCCTCACCTCCTCTCCTCCCCCACCCCCTTTACCTCCTCTCCTCCCCCTCCCCCTTTACCTCCTCACCTCCTCACCTCCTCTCCTCCCCCACCCTCTTTACCTCCTCACCTCCTCACCTCCTCTCCTCCCCCACCCCCTTTACCTCCTCACCTCCTCACCTCCTCTCCTCCCCCACCCCCTTGACCTCCTCACCTCCTCACCTCCTCTCCTCCCCCACCCCCTTTACCTCCTCACCTCCTCACCTCCTCTCCTCCCCCACCCCCTTTACCTCCTCACCTCCTCACCTCCTCTCCTCCCCCTCCCCCTTTACCTCCTCACCTCCTCACCTCCTCTCCTCCCCCACCCCCTTTACCTCCTCACCTCCTCACCTCCTCTCCTCCCCCACCTCCTTTACCTCCTCACCTCCTCACCTCCTCTCCTCCCCCACCCCCTTTACCTCCTCACCTCCTCTCCTCCCCCTCCCCCTTTACCTCCTCACCTCCTCACCTCCTCTCCTCCCCCTCCCCCTTTACCTCCTCACCTCCCCCACCTCCTCTCCTCCCCCACCCCCTTTACCTCCTCACCTCCCCACCTCCTCTCCTCCCCCACCCCCTTTACCTCCTCACCTCCTCACCTCCTCTCCTCCCCCACCCCCTTTACCTCCTCACCTCCTCACCTCCTCTCCTCCCCCACCCCCTTTACCTCCTCACCTCCTCTCCTCCCCCACCCCCTTTACCTCCTCTCCTCCCCCACCTCCCTCACCTCCTCACCTCCTCTCCTTCCCCACCCCCTTTACCTCCTCACCATGAAGTATTGGCTCATGATCCCTCCTTAAACCAGACCTCTCAGTTCACTCTACAGGCCTTCATTCACTCTCTGGTTCAGGAAGGACTTCAAGCTATCTCTTCTGATCCTTTAGTCTGGAAATAAGTCATGTAGAATATAGTCCTGTCACATGTAGTCCCACTGGATAAAGGCGTGAGAAAAATGATCGGCCAATTTTCACATAGTCCCTTCTTGCTGATATCCTGGAGTCCTTAGTTAATAATCAGCTCACCTCAGATTGTGTGTTATGTCAACACCAGTCAGGGTTCAGAGGTCAACGTGGAACTGTCACTGACACTATCTTGGTATCTGGCTGGATCACAAAGTGAGTCACCAAAGAGTTCCAAAGTTCATCAGGAAGTGGATGGTTGAGGCTGTTATGTTATCTGGAGACACGCCTCCACTCGTAAAGCCCTAGATTCAGGTCATCCTCCTCTCCAAGATGTGTTCCCCTCATGACGGTTATTCCACACCCCATTGGTTCTTGTAAGAAGAGCTTGGGTGGACATCCCTAACAGTAAGACATCGGTATCTCCTTGTTCACCAAGCCCTTACTGGCACCTTGTCGTCATGGTTACCTGGTTATTAATCTGGTCCTATAGTCACCTTTCAACCGCTTCAAGTGATTGGCTGATGCTCAAAGTACTGTTGTGGATTATTCATACCCGGTTTGTGAGCGATGGAATAAAGAGTAACTAAAAGACTAAAGTAAAGAGTATCTTTAGGAGACTGTTGTCTTTTAATTAATATTAAATACAATAGAATGAATAACATACCATTTGGTTTTCTTTCCATTAGAGTGAAAGAAAACATGGAAGCAAAATAGACCAAAATAACAAAATTTACAAGTACATGAAAAAACGATCTTTTTGCCTGTAACGTCCTGCCTTAAACAGTAACTTCATCATTTAGATTGTTGGCTGCTCATTTAATAACTATTCATTGTACTAGTTAGTTGTATGCTGATAGAACTTAATCATTACATGATACAGAGACCCACCCTCATGTGTGAAAGGAGGGAATTGTAGTTACACTGAAACTAAGTCCTTGTCAACAGCAGTTATTTGATGTTATGTGTGCCGTAAGTGTATTAATAATTATAATAATAATAATAATGTCTTGGATCATTAATGTATTCAGGCAATTCATGCAATTCTGTATTGCTTGGCTTAACTTTTTGTTTTAAAACATTTCTTTATAAATGATTATGGGAAGTGCCCTTTTTATCACTTGAGCTCCTGCCCCCGAACATGTATGTGCTGTCCCTGTTAGACACCAATGCAAAGGTTTAACAAAGGGAACACATAACAAATGGTTCAGTCCAGACAGAAGTCTCAGTTCACACAGAATGCAATCTAGTGTGGATGGAGTGAGCCCCGAGGGGAAGTTACCAGGGCTGATGTAGCATGGATGCTCTTTGTCCTGTCAGCCGCTTGACCTGAAACATCTGAAGGTGCTTCTGCTTCCTGTTACAACAGGGGATTGACAAGGCCTCAAAGACATGTTGTTAGGGCCTCAAAGACATGTTGTTAGGGCCTCAAAGACATGTTGTTAGGGCCTCAAAGACATGTTGTTAGGGCCTCAAAGACATGTAGTTAGGGCCTCAAAGACATGTTGTTAGGGCCTCAAAGACATGTTGTTAGGGCCTCAAAGACATGTTGTTAGGGCCTCAAAGACATGTTGTTAGGGCCTCAAAGACATGTTGTTAGGGCCTCAAAGACATGTTATTAGGGCCTCAAAGACATGTTGTTAGGGCCTCAAAGACATGTTGTTAGGGCCTCAAAGACATGTTGTTAAGGCCTCAAAGACATGTTGTTAAGGCCTCAAAGACATGTTGTTAGGGCCTCAAAGACATGTGTTAGGGCCTCTAAGACATGTTGTTAGGGCCTCGTGTCCTTGGGTAATGGTGGGGCCAACAGAGCATTGGGACCTGCTGATAGGCCCTTCATCAACAGGACAGAAACATCTAGACAAAAAGGATATTACATTTACCATTACCAACAGTAGGAGTAGTAGTAGTAGTAGT